>JAHPZR010048962.1:0-45000 GCA_019787425.1 Platygyra sinensis | reverse complement strand
GCCCTAGCTATATTGCCTAGTATCCGACACTGCTTATCCGCAAGGTTAAGTTTATTTGAACGAATTTTATGTAGCCAGTCAATGCATAAGCTCATTTTAACACGTCGAGAGTAGTTTTAGCTTCGATTCTGAAAATATTTCAGCTTAGCTTGGAATCGTGCACTGTACAACAAAGCAGCACGTTTGCTCACAGGGAGCGCACAATCTTGCTGAGTAGGGAGAGAGTAGCAAGCAAGCGAAAAGAATGAATAGTTGACCTGTGTCTCCTGCTTTCATATCTTATGCCACCTACAGAGAAATTGCTACTTAAAAGTCCTGCGTAACCCTGTAAAGCTAAGCTTCTACCTAGGGCTTTTCGTGCTCTGCCAAAAATCTTTTGGTTTACATATAAACTTTGACAAGGGATACAACTCTTTGCAAATCATTTTGAATGCACTCCGAAAATTCGCGTCAAATCTCTAAATTTTGTTGCTTTCATGAAACAAACAAACAAAAGTGAGGTCTGAAGATTTTTTCTACAACTTGGCGGATTTGTTTCCAAATACTTTTGAGACAGTCGGAGAATTTTAGGATCTTTTTGCTTTTTTAGGATCTTCTTTTTAAGTTCTTTCACAATCGCTTTTCACAGTATGATCGTACCATTACCTAATCTCAAATACCTCTTCCAGTGCGCACTCACGCTCCTCTCCCACTCCCACACACGTTTTTTGAACATGACAAATTTTTTTACAAAATCCTTCCCTTTCTTCAATTGTTATCGCGAAGTCTCATTAAAACACTTGTGGTATTAGCTTCCACATGTTTTCCATGCGCAGATCGGGCAACCTTGCATGCACAAGAAAACTACGAGCATGGGGAGGGGCTGTGTCAAGTTTTTAGTCAAGAAAGCGTGCATGGGAAGATTGAGGGGAGCTTAAGCAATTGCTGGATGACGTGTTTGGGATTAGGTAACAGTACGATCATATTGCTGAAAAGCGATTTGTGAAGAACTTTGCAAAAGATGCTTAAATTCGGCCAAGTTGTAGAAAAATCTTTCAACCTCACTTTGTGTTTGTTTGGTTTCTGTAAAACAACAAAATTTAGAGATTTGAGTGAATTTTCATACTGTGTTCAGAATGTTTTGGGCAAAGAGTTGCCTCCCTTGTCAATGTTTATATGTAAATCAAAATTTTTTTTTGCCAGGAGTCGCAAAAAAGGCCTTAGGTACAAGGTAAGGTCCGTACAGTGTTACGCAGGACTTTGTAGTTAGCCGGCGGGGCCAAGTAGCGGTTTTCCTCTGTAAGTTCGCTGTAAGATTATGACAACAAGAAAAACCAAAGGTTATAACTATCATTCTTTGCATTTCCTCTTTTATTTACTCTCTCCCTACTCAAGCACAATTGTGTAGCGCCCTAGTGGGTTTGCTATGGAGCACTATCAACATCTTTTGGTTTCTGCTCGATATCGATGCAAATGGCAGTTCATGTGAAACGGCCTGGGAAAAATGCTAGTAGGTCGTAGTGTCAAGGGAGAGTCCTTGGTTGAGTTACGTTGTGGCCACTCACACATGGGCTTCTCCAACAATCTGGTTTGACAGCCTGACGTGGACTGAAGGAGTATTTCTACTCCCACCTGGATCCCTTGTCACCCTTAGCATGAAATTTCTTGGTTCCCAATTATACACTTACAGCTGTAGATGGAACACAAGGAAATTAACTTGAAATCAGACTGCTCAATCTAGTGTCCAGCATGCCCCATGCAGTGGTCTCCCAATTCTAAGCTTGTTTGTTTGCGATATCTTATGTCACAAGTTTGATTTGAAAGGAACTTCAGGTGTATAGATAAAAATTGGCCTGTTTTTCTTAATCTGTCAATGTACAATACATTTTTCAAATCAGACCAATTAATACCCACACGATTGAGATAATGCAAAAACATGGCATAACAAATTGTAGCAAATACAGTCTACTTTCTCATAAGCAACCACCCTTGGTGCGAGCCAAAGTGGAAAAGTCAGCAAATTAAGCCCAAAACTGGATTGACTGATCAGTTACATGAAGGGGTTACCTTATCAGGTAAAATTAGGCCAAACAGAAACTGAGTTGTTTAAGTTTTTTTCTCATGCAACAATTTTCAGGAAAAGTACAATAGATGGAATGTACTTTAATCACTGTTAGTAACAATTCCTGTTTACCTCAAGATCTACCTTATTACAGACATCTTGTTTAAATATAAACTACAAGTGAACATATGAACATATCATATATTTGAAGCACGGAGAAAAAAGTGAAGACATGATTAATCATTGCAGTTATGCACACAACTGAAGCAGTTGTGAAATTAAAGCCTGAAAAAAATTCAGGCATGAACAGGATTCAAACCCATGACCTCTGTGATACTAGTGCAGTGCTCTACCAACTGAACTACATGTATCAAGCCAACCAGGAGCTGGCCATGTTGTGAGTCCATAATATACTGGTAGATGGTGAAGAATACAAGTGGACATATGAAATATATTATATGACCTTCAGAGAAAAATATGAAGACATGATTGATCATCGCAGTTATGCACACAACTTAATAAGCAGCTGTAAAATTAAAGCCTGAACGGGATTTGAACCAATTAATCCAGCATTGGGCTTATTTGTTGATTTTTCCCCTAAGCAACCACCTCCCTTAAGCGGCCATTTTGTCTTGCAAGGGTAGTCTCTTACAAGGAGTTGAGTGTATTTTTAGTAATGAAATTACGGGAAATTCAAACCTCCATTAGCAAAAAACTTTTGGTTAGATTGATATGTTTCAGTTTAAAAATGTGGCTGTAACTTTGTGATATCATCTTTCCTCCAAAAAATTAAAAATCTGAAAAACAAAAAACATACAATTTTTAAGAATGATGAGTTCTATATTTACATGTATACAAAATTTCAGGTAGCAGGTATCAAAAACAAAAAAGATGAATGAAGGTGAGCGTTTTGAGGTCACTTTATGCCTACTGTGTCAAATTTCTGGCCTAAAGCTTAGTGCAGTCGCTTAAAAAAATTGAGTAGTGGTCGCTTAGAAGAGAGCTCTTGGAACAGTACTTGGCTGAGAAACAAAACCGTTATTTACCAAGTGGTCACTTACAGGAGGTGATTGCTTACGAGAAGTAGTCACTATGAAAGAGTTGTTGAACTGACAACATGATAAGGTAAAGTCTACATACCAGCCAAGTGGCCCAGTAGGCTAGCTGGGGGTTATCCCAGTTTCTGTAGCATGAAGCGACTAGCTGCAATATTTCTACTCCCGCCTTGATGGGATGCTGGTCCATCAAAGGTTACCTCCACCACCAAATTTGCCAGTACCCATTTGAACACCTGGGTGGAGAGAGGCACTGTGACAGTGAAAGTAAAGTGTCTTGCCCAAGGCTCAAACCCAGATTGCTTGATCTGGGATTGAATGCACCAACTATGAGGCCACTGTGCCTCCACGGGCTGACAACACAAGTAAATTTGGCTTATGACTTTCTCTGATTATTATAGAAACTAGTTTTCAAACCTACTAATGAAACTGACAGGTACAAACTTTCTTTGTCAGCACCCAACCAGCATTGCAGAAGTAAAGAAATTAACTAATGAGATGAAGTTTGATGAACTGAGACAAATGATGATGTCACCATTATCTTTTGGCACTGCAGGTAATAGAATGATACACCTTATTTGATGGTTTAACATGTAATACATGAAGCTATTTTGATAGTTGCATAGTATTTTTCTCAGCCCTGAAGGGGCAAGGAAAAATACGAGCAACAAGAAAAATGTTCACTTGCAATGGCATTTGGTAGTTATATAAACACTAGCCTTCATTTGGTACAAAAACATGCTTGGATATTTGTGTATGGACATTATCTGTTCAGAGAAGCAAACAGTTTTCCGAGTTAAGCTTGGGGAAAACTGTGAGAAGGACAAATATCCAAGCATATTTTGAAGTCAAATGGGGGCTATTATGTTTATTAAGGATGTTGGCGTTAATTGTTTCTGCACATCCTTGCTGCACACGCAGATTCACTGGCCAAGTCATGCATTCCACATGTGCTAAGTAGTAAAATGACCAATGATAGGGCAGACGGCCATTGCTATACCTCTTTGCCTTTTGAAGCTCAGTGACCCCTATTTTCTTTTTCAGTGGATCATTTTTTCTACTGATTTTCTATGTTAAACAAAAAATGAATCAAATCTCTTGATTAGAATTTTTTGCAAAATGCACTATCGAATTCCATTCATTTGAGCTCTTTGTTTATCTGTTCAGCAGTTTCAATTGCCTCTTAGAGGGTTAAGTTTTTTGAAAACGTTGGGAACATTTGAGAGTATTAAAGTGCGTATAAAGTAAAAAAATAATTGATGCTCATTTGAAAGGCTTTCCAAAGCAAAGAAGAATGGCATTTTCCTTTTTGGAATACATGTATCTTTTTCAATTTAGAGATGTTTACATTTTTGAGTTATTTTTTTGTAAAAAAATACCTCTTAGTCGGCACGTCGGGTATGTTATGGGCGGGTGGTTCAGTGAGTGGATCAGTGGATCAGTGAGAGATGTATGTATGTCACACCAATCAGATTGAATCTACTATTAAACACCAATCAAATTTCCTGTTATAAAGGTAAATGGTTTGATTCTGATACAGTTGAGAACGGCCATATTTATTCTTCTGCAAAAGAGGAGGAAATATTCATATATTGGGTTTACCTTGACATTTTCTGTGGGTTAGGCTGAGGATTTGTGGGCGGGTTTGATAGTCATTAGCAATTGGATAATCAGTCAAAGAAACTTAGTCTTTGGGATATAACTGCGAGCATGCGATGAAGGGTGAGATCTTTCCATTGTTTAAGGTTCTGAATTAAATGAGTGTTAGCCGCTCTACTACTAATGTTGATGGGGTTTCTATGATAGGAACAATTGTATTTAAGGGGGCGGAATGCACTAGTGGAAATGTGAAGAGGTTGTGACCAGGTTCCAATCATTTGCGTGTTGTAGTGAAACCTAAATATTGCTGCAGAGTCGAGGGCGAGTCGTTAATCTCAGCATCCATTGATCAGTTTCAGTGATAAGTTTCAACGAGAAAAGCGAAGAGACTACGATTAATTTCGTCAACAGAACAAAAAGAAATTCTGTGACGATTTTACATTTATAATGGTTTTGTTACTACTGGGATGAGAAGATACGTAATAAGTGAAACTTGATCATTTCTCGTCAATGTTATCAGGGTTTTTGCTTTATCACGCTTAGTGAAGAATATGAAGTCTTGAGAGTTCTATGGTTGTATGAAGTACAAGGGCTTTGGTGATTGAATAATAAAGACTGACGTGTATGTTGCCGGTTTGTGATTTTCAGTCCGGTTTGGAGGGGATTGTGACAGTTACATAACATACATGTACATTGGGTTGTTTCAGTGTAATGGTGGCTAGTTATATGAACGAGATGAGTTTTACGTTTTGAAGTGGTTAACAAATGGGAAGAGATATTTTATTTCAGGTTACAAAGGGTAACTTGATACTTTTGTTTTTCACAACGAGTAAATTCAATTAGAGGTCACGAATCGTCGCTTCTAGTTCAAAAGACATATTTAGATTTGAAACAGTTTTAATATTTACAAAATAAGTGGAAGTGACAATTGTTTTTTTTTCTTGTATGCAAATGTAACGAGATCTTTTTATTTTTAGTTACAAAGGGTAATTTGACACCCTTGTTTTTCATAAGGGAGTAAATTCAATTAGAGGTGATGAATCGTGAGCACTTGTTTCCCCGAGATGTTTGCTATTTTTAGTTAGAAATAGTAACTTGACACTTCTGTTTTTCACAAGGGAGGAAATTTAATTAGAGCTGACGAATCGTCACCACTTGTTCCTATGAAATGTTTGAACAAACAAAGCGAGATATTGCTATTTTTAGTTACAAATGGTAACTTGACACTTTTTGTTTTTCACATGGGAGTGAATTCAATTAAATCTAACAAGTTATAGCCTCTTGTCATTTTTAGTTACAAAGGGGAACTTGATGTTATTGTTTTTCACAAAGAGTAAATTCAATTAGAGGTCACGAATTGTCGCTTCTAGTTCGTTGGACATGTTTTAGAGGAGATGAGACTATTTAAATTTGAGACAGTTCTAACGTTTACAATAGTGTTGGTAGGTAACGATTGTTTTGTTCTTGTTGCATGCAAATATAACGAGATATTTTTTTCTAGTTACAAACTGTAATTTGACACTTTTGTTTTTCACAGGGGAGTAAATTCAATTAGCGCTAACAAATCGTCAGCACCTGTTTTCACGAGATGCTTGCTATTCTTAGTTACAAATGGTAACTTGACACTGTTTTTCATGTCGCAGAAATGCATGTGCGCATGTCACACCAATCAAGGTGTGGGTAGCATCAAAGAACGAATCAAATTGCCTGTTAGAAAATAAGATGATATCTATATTAATTTGGAGACGTGTCAGATTACTGTAGTTTGTTTAGTAAAACATTCTACATGTCATCGATTTAATCCTGCTATCTCCAAAACCTTTCAGTTAACAAAAAATAGCTCCTGCACGCCTTGCGTGCCTATGTTTGTGTTATGCAAATGAGGGAAGTGATGACGTCATAAGTGGTTCCACTAAAACAGTACAACACTCAAACACTCAATCATGAATATCTCAGGAAATATAAAAGCAGTATTCTTTAAACTTGGCACCATAACTGTACATCACAAAAGAAACAAAATGACGTCCATTGTGTTCTTGCCATGACAACAGTTGTACTGCTAGACCTGTTTTAATTAAAATTTAAATTCCCAGATTTTATCTTAAACAAGGATCATCCACTTGCATCAATCCAATGGGGAGAACGGAGACAATATGGGAACCATAAGTGTTCCAAGCAAGCCCCTCTGAGCCACTTTTAAAGGTTGCAAATGGGGATATATTTGGTTTTTCAAAGAAAGAGACTGGAGGCAAGTGTGTTAGTAGGTGTCATTTGGTTTCTTTTGTGATGTACATTTATGGTGCCAAGTTTGAAGAACTCTGCTCCTATATTTCTGGGGTCAGTTCCTGAAAGGAGGAATAACTCTATTCCAGGGATAACTTTATCCCCGGAGTAAATTCTGTTCCTGAAAGAAGGAATAGCACTATTCAGGGAATAAATCTGGGATAACTTATTACTCCTTGCAAGGTAGTAATAAATCGCTATTCCAGGGATAAATCTGGGAAAACACGACGGCCGACTTGTTGCTGTTTGGTCGTCTTGCAAGACACGCCAGACTGCGGCGTTTTAGGCTTTTTAATGCACATTTATACGAATACTTAAGCGAGAACAACGTCAAGTCAAGATTCCGTTTTGGTAGAGACTCCATAAATTACCTTGCCGATTTGTTGTCTGATGATCTAGCGAGAAACACCGCTTGTAATCAGAGTTGAAAGTGCACAGGCTGTATTATGCAAATGACTGCTTGTACGTATCAGAATTTCCTTTCAAAAACTTTTGCAAGCTCGCCTAATATGCGGAAACAATATGAAAAAAACTGTTTGGGAAAAGAGTAATTACGTGTACTTGTTGTCGATAAGAGTACAAACCACGATAAACCACATTTCGATTTGTTTTTACCACAATATCACAACAAAGAAAACATTTTTCTTCAGAGCTGAAAAAGGCATTGTGTGACACATTGACGCGAGCAGCGTGGTATGGACTCTTGTTTACAACGGCAAATTAGCCAATCAGATTGCAGGATTAGCAGCAATTGTGGTTAAAAATGGCTTTCCATGTTTCAGGTTTGGTTTTGTCAGTCACATTGACGGTAAACTTGCTTTGCAAGATGCCTTTATTTGCTTCCACGTTTTATGTAATTATTGTCAACTCTCGGGTAGTAAAATTTGGTTTCCTCTTTCTTTTTTCTGCACTGTTTCCGGTATGCTCTTCGAGTCCATGTTTACACAGATGCAGAAAAATTTTGTCCTTCACTCCCTTTCCAGTGCTTTAATCCAAGGCAGCCTGCGCGCAATGCACTTAATTTCCCGCCAATCCTGTTTGTCAGGTGGGAATCCCCTTTGCTGGAAGATTTATTTCTAGAGTAGCAAACTTATCCCTGGAATAGCTATTCCAAGGATAAATAGTGCTTCAGGGAACCCATTTTTATTCCTGTTATAGTCATTTCTAGAATGGCAGATTTATCCCTGGAATAACTGCAGCTATACCTGGTATAATTTATTCCTCCTTTCAGGAACCAGCCCCTGGAGATATTTTTGATTCAGTATTTAATTGTTAAAATACAGTGAAGAAGCCTTAGAGCCAAGCCTGGTCCATAGCTCCTGGATCTTATCCTGGTTTGTGTAGCATGAAGCGGCTAGAAATATTTCTACTTCCCCTGGACGGGATGCTAGTCTGTCGCAGGTCACTCCCCCACAATTTGTTCGGTTTCCCCAACAATTCGCCGGTATCCATTTATACACCTGGGTGGAGAGATGCACTGTGAGAATAATGTGTCTTGCCCAAGAACACAACACAATGTCTTCCACTAGGGCTCGAACCCAGATTGCTTGCTCTGGAGTCGAGTGCACTAACCATGAGGCCACCGCGCCTCCTTATTGTTAAAATGGAACTACATTATTTATGACATCATCACTTTCCTCATTTGCATAATGCAAAAACATGAACATCTCTAAACCGAAAAAAGATATTCTTGAAAAGAAAATGCCATTCTTTACTTTGATAAGCCTTTCAAATAAGCACTTCAGAGGCACTTCAATGCAACAGACTGACTTATACAAGATAATATTTCAACTTGATTAACTTTGTTGCCATTGATTCATTTTTTGGTATTTTAAGCCAAAAACCCTGAAGACCATGCTGATTTATGCAATGCCATGTCTTTTTTTCACAATCAGACTTGTCTAGTTTACTGCAGGCTTAGTTATTTCTGAAGCAAAGTTGGTGAGCCCCAATTTTTTTCCATTTCTGAGACAAGTAACTCATTATTTGTCCACAATAGAAGTGTGAAGAAATTCCATCAAGTAGAACATTTTCGCATAAACATGCTTGACTTATTTTTCAGTGTCAGATGCATAGTATTATAATTTATTATTATACTGCATGTCCCCATGGGGTACTCCCACAGGTGTACAGGGCCTATGTGGCCTTCCGCTATGCCTTTTGTGTCACTGAAGAATCCCCTCATAGATGCTTGGCGGGTAGTGTTTCTTTAATTAGAAGCAGTTTCTTTCCTTACCATGTTGACTAACATGTTTACTATGTCAGCTCTCTAATTGTCTTTGTTAGTCTTGAATCTTATTTGTTAAATGTCTTTTTCATAGGGTTGAGATCAAAAATGGGAGCAGGTTTCAGCAGGATAAATGATTTGACCATCATTCAAGCCACCCAGGTTGACTTTGTTAAATATTAGAAAACATTAAATTTTAATGACCCTTAACATTGCAACTGTAATAAAGGTGGCAGGGGTCGACATTAACTTTTTAAGTTGGTTGCCCTTTGGGCAACAAAGCCTTACAATCTAGTTGCCCGAGGAAACAGTTTAGTTGCCCAAAGCATTTGGTACAAACAAATTCATAAATACAGTAAAGCTATATCTGCAAAACAAGAACCTTTCGACAGTGCTGAAGATTCACCTGCTTGAATGCTTCCTTCTCCATCTTTTTGCTATTTATTGGTTGGTTCACCATCTGAACAATTGCTCCTTGTCAAGCCAAATCGAAATAGGTTAGAACTAATTAATAAATGGTGGTCACCCAACTAGTTTAGCTCTTTGATAGTTATTCTGGGTCACCAGCAACTGTATGTATTTTTAATTTATTTCCCGATTAATTTGTAATTAAGGTAATTTTTACAGTTCAAATAAACCTTGTTGTTGTTGTATTGTCCTTTAGCTTAGACACAAAAATATATCAAGGACTAGAATTACATTATGTCCTACACCTACCACATTTATCGATATGTTTGTAAATGTGGCCGTTAAAACTCTGTCAACAGTATGTTTGAAATCTTTGGGGGTGCAACAAGTTTGGAAATGTTTAGGGAGGTGTACTTCCCAAATGGTACAGCCAATGATAAAATGCCAAGAGTGTCTTCACTGAAAGTAGAAAACAACTATTATAATTGTTTGAAGTAGCTTACTTTGTTGTTATTGCTTGTAGGGCCTTTGTAGGTATTTAGAAGAGGTTTTCCCTGATCTTAAGGAAAGAGGGGTTGTTGTAGGATTTGATGCAAGACACAATAGTGAACGGTAAGAAAGTCAATGCCAAGAAACGCCAATGTTATTGAATTCTTCAGTGTTTAATTTCAATATCACTTGACTGTTGGCATATTTTACTCTATTGCTAGCTGAGATAATCACATGCCAAAAATATATTTGTAGCCTTGCCCAGAGAACAAGCAGTGTATTTGCCAGTCAAGGAGTTCCTGTGTATCTTTTCTCTAAAATAACACCTACTCCATTTGTTGTAAGTATATATTTGATGCATACTCTATCTTCAAGTATCTCGTGCAACTGCTAAATAAATGTTGATTTTTATATTTTTGGATTTTCAGTTTTAATTTGATGTTCCTGAGTTATTCTTTGTCAGTGATAACGTGTTACTCCATGCCCCTATTTGCAGACTATGTATAAACACAACCCAGCCACTAGAAGAAAAGCTACACGCATGGCAACATGGGCAAACTGTTGCACATGCACTAACTTTGAGCAATTTGCACCATGTTAGTAATGAAAGAGTGTGTTACAGGGCTCAAAATACTGTGGCTGCTGCTGGTTAGAGGAGGCAATTTCTTTTATACACCATGTAGAATAAATGGAAAGGAATGTTGCTTTCATTGGTTGCAGAAATGCACCACTGGAATGCTGTAATAAAGTTAAATAAAATGCAATCATGGTTTTGCACATGACTTGGACCACATTTAAAAAGCCTTTTGCAGTACACATTTTTAGCAATTAGTACAGCATCATGTTAATTATTAAAACAAAACATAGTCTTGCATTGAGTTATTTCCTGTGCTTACATGTGGTTGTTGTCTGTGGTTATTATGTTCTTATTTCTGGTGTTCTAAGAGTCCAGTTTCAAGGGTCTTGTATTTTATTTCTCACCTCTTCTGCCATATGATAATGATTTATTGTTGTATGTGTATTTGTAATCAAGAGATAGAGTTTGAACTGTTTTTTTTATTTGCACTATAGCCTTACAGTGTACTTAAGTATACATGTACTTGTGGAGTCATGGTAACAGCATCCCACAATCCCAAAGATGACAATGGATATAAGGTAAGAAAATTTGCCTAGCCAAGAGGGGAAGACTAGGTCTAATAGTAATAATCCCCCAAAAATGTCTTCAGAATTTGATGGAAGGTGGGACAAAAATTTCAAACTTCAAATTGTAGATTTCTTTTCATTTTTAATTTGTGATCTGCAATTAAAGGAAGTTTCAAGTTGTTGGCACATGTATGGTGCAGATTATGTAAATGATCTGGAAATTATATGCAAATGAGGGGTGGCAGTAGCATAGCAAAAGAATTATAATGACATTACTGTTTTGTCTTATGGTAAAAAAAATTCATGGGTTAAATATAACCTCTATCTAGCCAAACAATATTTTGGACCCAAATCTTGGTAAACAGTAACACTGCAAGGACAGTAGTCCAGCTTGACAAGTACAGAACAAGATTAACAAATAGCTTAAAGTCATTATTTTCTTAGTTATAATTCAGGTAATCAAGTATTGGACCAGCTGTAGAACTCTATTTAGCATTTTTTATTCAAATGCATTGACTTAAATCTTTATCACATACCTTATAAGAAGCAGTTAAAAACACAGTGAGAATTCATGAGAGCATCTGTGTAGTAGTTACATGTAGAAGGCTGACCAGAGAAATATTATCCAATGAAAATAACACGTTTGTTTACCTCAAATACATTAGTAGATGCTCATAAGAATGCCGGACTAGAAAGATGTGTCGTGTTTGCTGGTCTGTGGTCTGGTCCACAGACCAGCAAACGCGAGACATCTTTCCACAACCACCTATTGTAGCATATAAACGCGACCTCAGCCTAAGAGACATACTGGTACACTCCACCGACAGCTCTTCCACTGAGCAGCCTTGGTCACATGCATGTCAATGCCCTCGGTGTCACACCTGTGAGTTCATGACTCTTTTCACGGATATACGAGGCCCTAAAGGCACCTTCACCATGCGCGATCATTTCATCTGCATGTCGGAAAATCTAGTGTTCTGTATATCCTGCTGTAGATGCTCCCATATCTACATCGGTGAAACTGGGCAAAGGCTCAGGAGTCAAATTGGTGAGCATTGGCGAAGCATACGCAACAACACCCCTGGATTTCCTGTGGCGCATCATTATTTTCAACTCCGCCGGTCACAGTATTGCAGATGTCCAGGTGTGAGGTATGCGTTTGTGTCAAGGTTCCAACATCCTCCGCAAACAACTGGAAATGAGACTAATTTTTCAGCTGGGGACCGTACAGCCGGATGGCCTTAACATCAATTTCAAATACGTTTGAACTGTGCGTGCGCTACTTTTTACGCGTGCGCACTTCCCTTAAACGTACAGTACCGGACAGAAGTAACCTAACACGGAACGTGTTACTGGAACGCAAATAGAACGCGAAATAGAACGCTGCGGGAACGCCAAAGGAACGCCAAAATTTCTGGTGAGCTGGAGCGCGTTCTATTGAGAACGCGATAACGCGTTCCATTGAGAACGCGAGAATGCGTTCCATTGAGAACTGAGTTATGGTTCGTGCAGAGACTGTAATGCTGTAATGTCTGCGATGATCATTCTTCACTTTGTTATTGCAGCGTGCTAACAAAATCCTTTGAAGTTCTGTCGAAGCAAGTTCATCGTTTTTCTTCATTTCTTCGTCAATTACATCAAGTTTAAGTTTCAGATTTCGTCCTTTGCGTAATCATAGCACGCTGGGGCCAAATAAACTACTTCAGAATGGAAGATCAAGGTGTACTGAGTCATCAAACTTTTCCTTACGATCGGTGCGCTCGCTTTCAAGTGAGTTTTGCTTACTGATCGAAGATTTATAGCCGGGATTTAAAGCAGCTTCCTGGACTTCCGTAAAGAAAAATAGTAATGTACAACATTATTTCGAAGATGAATTCGACCTTTTGGAACTATTGGTAAAGCCATGGCTGATAAACTGACCGAAAAGTTGGCCGCAAAATCTCAAGCTTTCGCTTTAATTAGCGTGAAGAATATAATTTGAACATGCGGTCACGCAGGGAAGCACGTTTACAAAACCACAGGGAGCCCGCACAAGCAGTGTGTCTGTTTATGTTCGAAATATAAAGAAATATATGGAAGAATATTGAAGAGTCTTAATATCGTAAACTTACATCGAGGAATGTCTAAGTTAAAGCTCAAAATAAATGTAAACGTACCTCAATTGCTGTGTATTGTTGTTTCTGTGGCTCTAAATGACGAATTTGGGCGATTTGGTGGGTTTTGCGTTGACTGTTGCTATACGTTATAAGAAGGAGACAAGGGTGGAAAGCTCAATTTCGACCGGTCCAGCGCGAAGCCGATTTTCACCCAGAAATTAGAATCGCCCGGCTTCCAAATCGAAGACCAGATAAACTGAAAGGTTGACGCTTCTTCTCGTGCCATTCAATCGAAGATCCATTCAAAATCCAAGCGCTAACCGCCAAATAAGTTTCGAGAAATGCAGCTTTCGAAGCGATCAGCATCCGCGGCACGGATTTCGTGTGCCAAGGAGCAACCGTCACGCTTTTTGCCCCACGCTGATTGGATGAAGCTTAACAATGCCCTCTTGATAATGCCTCATGTGGGAGGGGAGACAGGGGTATATTAGCGCCAGCGATTCATCTACTGACTAGCCTGGTGTGAGGTTTATGGCGCGTGACGGAAACCCGACACAACGTAAACCCTCTTTGCTCGCGTTACCCAGTGAGCTTTGAGAGGATACTTGTGACAACACATGCAGCGAAAACCCCTGTGTTCCCGCGAGCGAAACCTTGTTTTGGTTTATATCAGAAATATGTAGGCCGTCTGTGCAAGAAATGCGTTTATTCTTTGGATAAACAGTTGTTGTAAAAATCAGAGGGGTGAATGTTCCATGTTCGATATCGAGCTTTCTACTTCAGTATTAACGCTTTTTCTCATTCTCGTGTAGACAATATATTTGCTGCGGCTTGAGGTCCCTATGGGATTCAGCATTGGTGACAAACCCTGACGTCAAAAAAGGCTGATCGCTGGGGCTCCCAAAAACCATGTGCATGTGTATCCATCTTTGCATCCTGTGCTTTATTCGACCCTCGTGTCAACTGCTCTCCTTCAACATTTTGGAGTACCGGTTCAGTAACTACGTCTTTACAAACCATGTTCAGGAGCTCTGCTTCCAGGTCCCGGAGCTTGTTATGTCTCTGAATTACAAATCCATCTCTCGTACAAATCATGGTGTGATCAATTGTAAAGCGCTCTCCTTAAAGACAGGTAGATGGAATATCAGTTATAGGCCAGTCATAGCGTATGAAGGCCGAGTCCATCCCTGAACTCCCTCTTGTTCGGGTTGAACCCCATCTCCTTTAGGCTCGATTACCAGCCGCTGATCGGGAAATGAGCCCGCCCTCCTCCCCCGAATGCACGGCTGGACGCGTGAGGATTCTTTTGTTAGTCTTAACCCATCAGATAACCGCCCGCAGATTTTTGTCGGGCATAAATTATCTCGCCAGTTTGCGGCCCGTAATGGCAGACGATGTGGAATTGATAAATGGTATACAAGGGGACTCGGGGACAATTACAGTCAAACTAAGTGAAGCGTACCCCTCAAGATTGCGTTCAGTATTCGAATAATCAATTCATTATTGCATTCTTGAAACAACTAGCGGGTTCAAGTTTCAAATAATCAGTTCATTAATGCAATCACGCTTCACTTAGTTTGACTGTAATATCAAAAGTTTATAAATTCAAAACGAAAAACCCTAAAAAAGATTTGTCAATAGCCAAGATGTGGTCATTTTTCAGCCAACAATGTATGAATCTTTGGGTTCCGGAACGCCAGATATCAAAGTCAACAAAGAGTCAGATCAAGCTAAACGTTGAGCTCAAGAGAGATAACAGTCAGGCAAATGGAAGTATTACGTTTTATAAGGATAGCGACACCAGTCTTTGGCGAACCCGACAAAATTATTTTTGAAATGAGCTACATCGTGGGTAAAGCAAACCAACTAGCAAAACATATGTGACAAATTACAGCGGAAACCATACAGACCAACACGTCACCTTTGACAGATCTTGACATGCATGATAAGTTTGCTAAACCACAGTCGAACGGCGCTCCTGTACTCAAATAACGAACTCTTCTATAGAATACAGCATTCGTGCATACAGCGCCCTTCGGCAGCAATAATGTAAAACAAAATAGGTTGGAAAGGCCAGAATAAAAAAAAATGGAACGGCAAATGCACAAATGTTTAGAGCCATAGGTTGTAATCAGATAACGCTTTCGGCGACCAGGAGCACCGCATCAATTAAATTATGAATTGATGTCACAGACATGGTTTCCCGCTCTTACATCCAGCCGTTCTTCTCAGGGAGGGTAGACCAGACACAAGAGAGTGGCGGAAATCGAGCCTACATCTCCTTTAGAGGGTGTGACATTAGCCACATAGACAAATCTTTTTCAGTGTCAAGATCTAGGGCACGCAGGGTTTTCTGCGGCACAACTTCCTTCAGTATCTCCACTCTTTTTTCCAAGGTTTTTGCTCGCTCAGCTCTCACTTCCTGATGTGCTGATCTTATCAGGGAATCTTCAAGCAGTTGATGCACCTGAGACACGATCTGCTCAACGAGGGGTGCCATCACTTTGACTGATGAGGTATAATCAAAATTAGTAGAATTCTACTGGTATACTAATGCGAAAAGAAGATACATATGATTTTGTTAAAAATATTGGAAAATGAAGATTCATATAAAGATTTAGAATTCATCATATCTAAAGTTAATTTTTACTCTTCATAGCTGTACTTCCTTATTCAATTCCTTATCCAGTTCCAATCCTGTTCTGTCTTGAATACTTTGAATTGACCATGTAGCCTTAATGAACTAATGAATACAAGTTTCTTTTAAGTAGTTCTTCTTTTGCTGTTTCTTTTAATTAATGTTAGCAGATGTCATTTATTTTTATTGTTCCTGGCCTGCCTCAATTAGCTTTTGCTACCTGTGGTGCCAGGTCTGTCTACTGTAATATGTGCAAAAATGTAATAATAAAGTTGTCTTGTCTTGTCTTGTCGAATGCTGCAATCTGATTGGCTGAGGTACTTGTATACTATCAGCCATTAGAGTACAGTGGCTGCTGGTCGTCCAGGAAATGCGATGTTTTTAGAGTTTTTCTGAAGTTTTGGAAGGAATTTTAGATATAAACAGGTAATTAAATTCCTGAGAAGACTAAAAGAAGCACATGTACAGTTTCTTAACTTTAAAAACCTGAAAATTTTTAAAAAGCGGGAACGCGCGTAAACAACTGAAAATTTGCCAAGGACAGTTCAATACATGCAACTTTGTATAAGAGTAAAGTTCAATAATGTGTGGGAAAATCGTTGAAAACTGTCATTTGCGTTAATTTCAGTTAGAATTCTACTAAAACAATTAGATTATGCGCTCTCAATTTCTATGAGGCAATAGTTGATTCGGTGTTCGGCCTTGTCAACTATCACCTCATAGAAATCTCGAGCTCATAATCTAATTGTTAATTAGCATCACATGAAGGGTTTGCTATGCCCAGTCCTCCCAAACGGACTGGAAGTGCCAGTATGTCTCTCTCAAATTGGCCACATTGCCGATCTGTAATGGCAGTGGTTCATGTAAGTCTTGGATGTCTGGCAGAGTTCTCAGGAAATAGGTCCATCGGTGTTTTAATCCAAATGTGTATGCCACATAGGACGCTTGAGGTTGAGTCACAGTGAATATTGCTAGCTTTGTTATTTTGCTTATCCAGTTGGTCACTTTGTGGTTTACATATTGCTCAACATACTCTTGTGAACCTATCGCTGCACCCAGATGTCTCTGACCTTGAACTGTTACATTGATAGCTGTTGCCTTGAGCGCTTCTTTCACTCTAATCTCTCTATCTGGCTTGGTGATAATGCAACATTTCTTGGCATTTGGATGGTAACGGAAATCTGGACCAATTGCTCTTAGGACGTCCCACCGCCTCTTGATTTCCCCGACAGGGCCTGCTCCATTGGCATCATCAGCAAACCAACACTGCTTGATCTTTCATGCCCCTTGAAAACTAGTTATGAGCAGCTGGATGCTTAGGGCATACAGTCCCATTTCAAGTGGGTCTCCCTGTTTTGTTCCTTCAGCAGACAAAATCTCCTGACCTCCAGTGATGAATAGACAAGCTTAGAGTCTATTGTGTTAATGGCATATGTAGCAATGATTGGACACTGTACCCAAATGTTATGCAGTGCTGCCTGTCTGTTAAGTGCATTGAATGCATTGGATGCATTAATTAGCAGCACACAGTCACTTTCTTTTTCACACAAACATGATAATAATAATAATAATAATAATAATAATAATAATAATAATAATAATAATAATAATAATAATAATAATAATAATAATAATAATTATAATAATATTCAGATAGAAACACACAATTTTAAATTTACAAAACATGTTTCGGATGATCAACATCCATCGTCAGTTGTGAATACAAGTGAACCGCTAGTCGGTGTTATATAAAGATAGCTAATAAAATGTATGAATACTAATTAAATAACAGCGTGAAAGTGAGGTAATAGAGAATACAAACCGACATCTTGCTACACGTGTTCGTGAACATTTAGCATCTGATAAGAACTCGCATATCTTTCAGCACATTTATGGGTCAGAAGCATGCAGATCTTTATGCTCAGAGGATTGTTTTTCAATCCTTGACACCGCCTCCACGTCTTTTCAACTAAAAATCAAGGAGGCCTTACACATAGGTTGGGAAAAACCCTCTTTAAACAAGCAAGTTAATCATGTCAATTTAACACTTTCATTGTAATTTTCCTTGTCCATACCCATTGTCTTCTCATCATTGTATTCTCTATTACCTCACTTTCACGCTGTTATTTAATTAGTATTCATACATTTTATTAGCTATCTTTATATAACACCGACTAGCGGTTCACTTGTATTCACAACTGACAATGGATGTTGATCATCCGAAACATGTTTTGTAAATTTAAAATTGTGTGTTTCTATCTGAAAGTTATTTCTTGTCTGCTATTAGTTCAAAAGTTTGTTAATAATAATAATAATAATAATAATAATAATAATAATAATAATAATAATAATAATAGTACTAGTAATAGTAATAGTAATAGTGATAATAATAATAGTAATAATAATAATAATGATAATAATAATAATAATAATAATAACCATAATAGCCATAATTTTGAACTATTAAGCTTTGAGAAAGTGTGTGATTTGTTGGGGTTTATAAGAAAAGCGGAAGTGCTATGGGCACTCAGACTGTCCTGAAGGGTGGCTGATACCTTAAAATTAAATCTATATTACCGGTAAATTAAGATACCAATAAAATTGTCAATTCCTGTGAACTAAAAGTAATATGCTAATTTGAAATAATAGGTTTTAAGTTGACTTTTAAATTTGTTAATAAAAATGGGAAGTGAGTTCCAAACATGGGGGGCTGCCATACTAAAAGAACGGTCATCAAGTGTAGAGTAAGACTTGCGGAAAGGAAAATTTAAAAGTAATTGCCAGATGGCAAAGAATAATTTGCATCCGTCTTAATAGAAATGAGGTCAATTATGTAGGACGGAGCTAAGCCACTTATGGCCTTGTACGTTAATAGTGCTATTTTGAACCTGATCCTGTAGGTTATGGGTAAACAGTGTAGTTTCTTCAATAGTGGGGTGATGTGACAGAATTTACTTTCTTTATGAACTAAATCTAGTGGCCAAGTTTTGGACCCTTAGAAGCTCGGCTAACTGGTAGTCAGGTAGACCATACATTAAGCTATTGCAGTAATCAATTCTGCATGTACATGTAACTACATGTATGTGTAAGTATATGCAACTATGATCTTAAGACATGCAAGCTGCTTCTTTTTAATGGATGCCCAGCCCAGCATGGCTGATTTTTATCATGTGCCTAAGTCATGCAAAGGGCATAATTATGATACGTCAGAAAAGAACACAATAATAATATTTATAAGTGTAGCAGGCACATGTGCTTTTAGTTGTGGTGTTGTAATATGCAGAAATGTATTTTTATCCTGAAAATATGCAGCCACAATTTGGTTGATACATGAAAAAGAGATGTGCTCAAGATGATTCTGTTTCCTTGTATTGAAATTGCAGACATAAAATATGTAATTTAAGGAGCTGAAAAAAAATCCCCGATCTGATTGGCATTTGAACCCATGACCTGCGACCCCTGATTCTGAGGTTAAAAATTAAAAATTATCTCTGAAATTCCTTATAGTGAAATACATTCAACTCAGCTCATGAAAGGAACAGGATAATTTTTACTATCAACTAGTGGTAATCAAAGATTATGAGAGAGCGCTCGATGCACAGTTTAAACTTTTATACATATACATTATTAAATGATTTCCCTAGCTGACCTTCAACCTCTAAAAGCCAACCTTTCTTCATCAACAGTTGGGGTTTTGCAGTAGGGTATTTCAGTGACAAAGTCCATGCCATTCTGATTGGAGAGGTCCCAGTACAAACTATGTTGCATGATGGCGCCAGTTTCCATAGGCTTACAAGTTTATAGGACTAAAATATTTACATCAGCCTTCAAATTTTGTGCTAATATTCTCACATTAACTTGTAACAATTAAGTGTAAAAGCTAATTTGTAAAAGTATATTTTTTACCAACATTATTCTGAGCAGGAAGCTCAGATATAAGTATACATTTGCAATCACATGCTTGTTCATCGTAAACAACAACAACAACAACAATATTTTATTGTTTTACATTTAAACCTTAATCCCTTGGCTCCGCAGGTAGCAGTGCTAATCGAGGCAGGCCAGGATAATTAGTAAAAGAAGAAGTAAATACACACAGTAAAAACTACATTTAAAAAAAGTAAAGAAATAAGTAAAGAAATAAATACATGTAAGTAACTAAATACGAAAACAGATTAAGACTACAGAAACAGCTATGTAAGTAATTCAGGTTGGCAATGCAGTATGTTATGATAGATGGATAAATAAGACAAAAATGAATAAGATAAGATAGGTGAACAAACGTGATAGCTAATGAGAGTATTTTCTAACTATCGAGATAATCCATTCTGTCTTCGTAGGAGTCTTCAGATTCTACGAAACAAACTCCATGTGACTGATTCGAATATTTCCCCTGGCCTGATTAACAAAGTACACAGTATTTACATTTCCGTTCCCTGGTTCAGGTTCACTCTTATGGATCTTGCCCTCAGAGTACTCTTCCACCGATTCCAAATAATATTCGACCGGATAAGACTGACCTTTTCGGTCGCAATTGGAACTAAATCAACAAATGCAATCAAATACAGCCTGGGAATTACAGCTGTTTCCAGAGTTAACATCCCAAAGTATAGGCGATTGTGTTGGTGAACATATGAAATAAAGAAGGTCCTTGTGAGCCCGAACAAATGTTTAAATACATGTAACATCACACTCGAAAGGACTATGAATACAACACTACTCAGCCTCAAAATTCCATGGCAAAAAAATCCAACCCCACCTACCTTTGAGATCGAGAGCATATTGAAAGAAAGACCAAAGTCTACATGGCATGCTCATGTGTGCACATGTTAGTCACATGTATTATCAAGTCTCAGTTAGGGTACACATTTACTGTCCGTGATCATAGTTTAAAGCGATAATGTGATATAGATCGAAAACATGACGTCATTGCATTAAGAAAAAAATCTTGATCAACTCTCGCTTGTGTTTACAGGAGACCCACAACACAACATCACAGTTCACCATGAGATTAGAATGCATTCTCCACTTCATCAAACGCAATAAAAATAGTATTTTGATTTCATTTAGTTAATGAATTTTGTTTTCCTTTTTCAGGTTTACTTCAACAATGGAGCTCAGGTATGACATTACTCCCTTACAATTGCTTATAACAATTAAAACTCAATTACAACTAAGGAGCACATTAATTTGATAATCATGTTATTATTGTAGAACATTTTGAAACAGGAGAGATCTCTATGGCACATGGGGTGGTGAGAATTGAAATAGATGTAGCAGTCTGTGTGGGTTGGCTTTCTGTAGACATTAGCTTGTAGCTGTGTACCCCTCCTTGTGGTGATAGTGTCTAGAAAAGGTAGTCCCTGTCTCTTGGTGTCCTCAAGTTCTAGAGTGAATTGTATGTTGGGTTAATTTAATTGAGATGTTTCAACACAGAAAGGGAAACGTGAAGAAAGGAAAGGAAAACAGAATGACTCAAGGCTGTACTATTGTCGATTATAGCTTCATGGTACTACCCTATTTGCAGGGCATTTTGGAAAAGATTAGTTGAATCTTAAGGCAGCAATAAATCAAAGTTGCCTTCAAACCACTGAGAATTGCGAACAGTTTGTTCCCTCCACCAAAGAAATTTCTCACAGAATTTCACATGGATGGAGGCTTAAGCACCAGCTTAATGAAAGATCAAAAAACTAGTCAGTGTCAAACCATTATCTTACTAGACTTCAACTTTTGATATGATTCTGTTCCAATTCTATCTGCGTATTTCGTAAATATCATTTTGCAAAGTCATCTCTCATTGAGCTTGTGATGCGCACAACTTGATATACCCAATGAGAAAATTTTTGTGAAATCAGGAATGTGAAAGAGAAAATCTGTGAAAAGCCAAAGAGATGGAAAGAGAGGGAAAATAACAAGCCTCTTTGTTTTGAGGGAACATACAGAAATTGGTATGTTTATGCTAGGACTTTAGTTTGCATAAATCGCTGTGTGATTGCTGACTGATCTGCTGTTTGATCACATGATGTGTATATGTAATTTGCTGGTTTATTCAAGGTAATTTCATCCTGGGGTGAATCTTACGTAAGTCTATGACAACTCTAATTATAGTTTTATGAAGGAAACATTGTCATAAGGAGCACATAGATTTTCATGAGGACATATTTCACTGCTAGTTGTCAAAAGCTAGTTAAACAGTAAAATATGGTAGCTATACTGAAAGTCAGACTGAGTCTCTATGCATCTGTTTCTGCATATCTTGGAATGAAAATAAAAAATTTCCGTTCAATTTTTGCATAACAAACTTTATAAGTATAGATAATCATATGTTTAATTTGGAATTAATTTGCACAAGTGAGTTTTTCAAAAAGCTGAAATTACACAAGCACTTCAGCAAGTGCAATTTCAGCTTTCAGAAAAACTCACAAGTGCAAATACTGTAAATGCAAACTGAACAAGAAAAACTGTATGATTAGTAATTTAATAATATAAACATGAAAGATTTTAATGGACGAAGTGCTGGAAAACAAAATTGGTCCTGAAAAGCCCCAAGGGGAGTGTCCAATTACGTCCAATTACAATTAAAACCTTTCTTGAATGCTATTATTTCCCATTCAGGAAACTTTTTTCAATGTTTGCACAAAATTTTGTCATCATTTTATGTGATATCATCGGCTTAGAAAATTTCCTATTGTCTTTCAACCAATCATAATCCAGAATTACATGACTGTACGATGTGTAATTTGCTCTCATGTTAACTGTACACTTGAACTTCACTGCTCTCAGCCAATCAGAATCAAGTAATTTTTTCAATGAGGTGAAATATAGTTAATATTTAACTCAGTTAACAATGGGAAGTGTGTTGCTCGGTAGTTGGCGTGGCATTGGTGTGGCATTGAAATTGGACGACCTCGAGTACAATTCGTGATTAATAGGTACGAGTGATTTTGAAAGTTCCCAAAATTGCACGAGCCTTTAGGAAAGTGCAATTTGAGAATTTTCAAAATCACGAGTATCTATTAATCACGAATTGTGCGAGAAAGTCATGCAATTTTTTATTTATAGTACATTCAACAAAATTACGAAGTGTGAGAGAATGATGTAATTTTTCAATTTACATGCATAGTCACCAAAATCACGCAAGAATTGTGGCAACTCACAAGTTTTGTGTAACACTGAAAATAATTTCACCTGTCTTCTTCGCCTTTTCATCATGCATGGTTGAACAATCACAATCATTGCACAATAGTTAGCACAATCCTGCCCGAGCCTGCCCAGTTTTCAACAAGTTAACCTGACATGAGCCCACGATCCAATCGAAAACCAGCACTTGGTCAGCGGTCAACTTAAAAAAAACACATGACCTCGATGAGCTGTACACTTGAGCCAGCGATATGGTCATGTGATACTGGTCAGCAGATACCTTGTTTTGACAGGTATCTATTGATCATAACATTGATGTTGAAATTTGCTGCTTATGATTGTGCGTACACTTCATTTCCATGGAAACTTAATAGGTACTCCTACAGAGTACAATTTGGGATTAATTGTACTGCTCTCGACCAATCAAAATTGAGTAATTTTGTTGAGTGTACTATAAATAGAATTATTGTTTGAATTGTTCTTTGACATGGATTTTACTCTGACTTTTCTTAGATCAAGTCTCCTCATGACAAGGGAATTTCACAGTGTATAGAGAAGAACCAAGTTCCTTGGAAAGATTCTTGGGACATCTGCATTTCCAGTCCTCTGATAAAAGACCCTTATGAGGAGATATGTACATTCTATTTTGAAGACATAAAAAAGTATTCCCATTTCAGGTGATAATACTTCAAGATCTCTACCTGATTTTATCAGTGCTTCGTCTCATTATAATTATGTGTACAGTACAGTAAAATTTACAGCAAAGAATGATTCTCTTGTTCATGTCTTCGGACCAGTGGGCATGAAAATTACTAACAAAGAAAAGTCAACATCAATGTAAACTCCTTTTGGCAGCTTATGATTTGAACTGGCCATCGCATTGTAAAATGTCAGACCCCCCTAGCAAAAGGGGCCTTGCGGCCCTTGTCAATACCGTCTCGCCTACTCTTCTCAAACAAGCTGCCTACTTCAAACTTTATTGAAACCCTGCTGCAACAGTTTATTGGGTTGTTTCTACTAAGGTCTTAAGCCACTATATGCTTTATTACTTGCACAAGTTTTAAGTATTAATTTTTTTTAAGTGCCACTATGACGAAAATCGTATCTTTTCTATCGAAGCCATTTCAAAGCATAAACAAGTAGCCTGCATGAGAGGAAAAAATGCTGTTTACTATTTCAAATATCTCTTTTTGTTCCAGAGATATTCAAGTTTTTAGAAATGCAAATTACTGTAGCCAAGTTATGACGTCATACACTCAACCAAATTTTGATCAAATATGATGAAAAAGGATATCTCAGCCAATTTGTATCAGAAATGTTTGATTCTTTGCAGTACGATTCTACTAAATGTGCTCCACAATTTGAGCTTAAACAGTTTTGTTACCATGGCAACATACTGGGTTCCAGACCTCCCCATTATTAAAGGCATTTTTTGGCCACCTTTGCAGGGTTTTCAAATTATTTAGCGGGCACCCGGCGCAAGTCACCGGCTACTTCAAGCATTTGCACCGGGTACTTTTCGCATTTCAAATTTTTTTAACTACACAATTCTGTTTCCCCAACGTCATCGTGATCTGATCTTCTCGAGGAAATAACTAAATGCCAACTGATGAAAATAATTAATAAACAGTGCGGTCACTGTATGTACTTTTGATCTTCAAAGCGAGAGATTGTTTAGCAGAAAAGTCTACTCGTGTACGCGGACTGTCATTTGAACGTGCATGTATCGGCGCAGCGGCAGATTTGTTTCAACATGAAGCGGAGCAGCAAATGATGTTGTCTTTCCTTTCAACTGCCGAGAAGTCTCAAGTCAAAGCAGGTAACATTAATTTTAGGAATAAGAGTTAACAAATATTACGTGTTGTTCCAGTTCTGAAAGTGCTGATAATAAAAACAATATGATGAGGCTGAATTGACCACAGTATCAGTAGCTGTAGTGGCATCCGCATAGTGAATGCGAAGACAGTCTTCCTCGTGAAATGTTACTCATTATGGTCTTGACTGCACCAAATGTTTTTTCAAGGAAAGGCTGAAAGAAGCCTTAAAGGGGCACACAGTCAGCTTGTGACTATGCTGACCTGGATACTAGTTTATTCTCACTTTGAAAAAAGCTTACCTCAACCTGAAATCAAAATTCATCTAGAAATCCACTTCATTTTTCGCAGTGTTTTGCTTGATTTTCAATAGTTTATTGAAAAACCTGCTTTTGAGTATCCTTTTGCTCATCCTATGTTATTATTTTTATCATATCTGTTTAAAAAACAGTATTTGAAAGGCTATTGTACTACAGTTCAGTTTCATATTGCACTTCAATTGGAGGTACAAGAAGTCGGTGTAATAATTATTGTACTCATGCAAATGTAAAAGCATACCATACCATTTTTGTAAAACTTAGAAAGCAAACTAATTTTGCCAAAGTTTTTCAACACTAACCCTTGTTAAGAAGTGTACAGTGGCTTTCAAACAAAATAAGTCAGGGATGTAAAAATTGCATGGGAATAAACTTCATTTAATAAGGCACCCTGATTTTCAAAATTTTCGGGGAAGCTCCCCATTCCTCTCTGCAGAAGGGGCGGGGTGCTCCGCAACCCCACAAGGCTGCCGTTATTGTGATGAGATAGTGCTCCAGCTACTTTATATTTTCCTCCTGCTACTTTTTTTCAATTTGATAACCCTGCTTTGGCGTCCCATTTTCATATTTGCAAACAGTGCCTCATATACATGATCCAACAGGCATATAAATATAATATTATTAGCTTGGGTTTGTGGCCTTGTTTAACGTTTTTCGGGCTGAAAATCGCTTACATATTGAAATCAAGTGGGTGGGGACTGAAAAGAGTGAGTTGTCATGGGAACAAAATGTTTCATAGCAATACATGTAGGTGTGTTTTCTGTAGAACTATTAGCCTGTCAAGTTTCAATGCTCTGTGCCGCAAATTGGCCAAAATACCTCAGGATGTAAAATTGGGTTGAGTAAATGACATCATCATCATACTCATCTCATTTGCATATTTTACACATTTTTTAAACTTAAACTATCTCCGGAACTAATGCAGATATTTGCAAACGCTAAACGGGGTTTTCATTCTTTTATAGAATTCGTTTTGGTCCACCTAAAAAATCAAGGGTAAAAAATTTGATCATAGTGGCACTTTAAATACATTGATAATTTATTCTTGCCATGGGGGTGTTTGTCCACACAACATTTTTAGTGCGGAGTGCACTTTTGGGATTGTTTGGGGGGCTGCCTGACACTAAGGTAAGTTGCTAAGTCGATAAGGCGCTATAACGCTATTTATTATATAGACAGGAGTGTTTTACTGGGAACTAAACCACTCGTAGATTCCATATGCCACTTCATCCGGGACCCGAGTGGCGTATTTTCCGTATGTCACCTTTGTGAGTACCATATCGTTCAGTGACGTCACGATTCCCGCCTTTTGCTTTTGTTTGTCTCTGAAATTGTACTTAAATTCGTTGGTGTATGATCGAAACATCTTCGGGTCTTCCTCGAAAGTCTTCGGCAATCTTCGGCAATCTTCGGGAATCTTCGGAAATCTTCGGAAATCTTCGGAAAATGTTCGGGAACGTTCATCTGGCCTTCGGAACAATTTTGGAAAATCTTCGGAAATCTTCGGAAGGTGGTCGGAAATCTTCGGAAAATCATCAAAAACGCCGTCATCAGCATGTCTATATACATGTAATAAAAAGAACATTACACGGCGGCTTGAAGATATGAATTTTATTTTCTCGTGGCAAAAACAATATTTTACTCACTCGCTGCGCTCGTTCGTAAAATATTGTTTTGCCACTCGAAAATAAAATTCATATCTTCGCGCTACCGTGTAATATCCTCTATGTATGGCGCTATGACACCATAGCACTAAGGTGTAAACTTTACTGTTGTGGACCTGCAACTATTGTACTGGAAAACCAGTTTACTTGTAAATATTGTACAATTTTCATGAACAAGGTGGTCTGTATGTAGCTCTTATTAACCAAGTAGGAGGTCTGTATGGGAGAATATTGATCAAGGTCATGACTACAGACCAAACACAGTGAGGTTTGTACACATGACTGAGGTCTATGTTCTCCCTTACAGACTGACTAATAATTATTTATAAGCTTGGTTAAAATGATGTTTATTATATGGCAAACAAGAACAATAGTTAATAGAGAATTTGTTTAATGTAATTGGTTTGTACTAGCTGACATTTTGCTTGCAAATGGCATTGAGCTCAACTACAGTAAGTTGGTCAAAGTATGCTCCCTCTCTTGACTTTTTTTTGTGTCAGGCTTTTTGGCACTTCCATAGAATTAATAAATATTAGTCAAAGAAAATAATCAATTTTTTTGCATTATAGTTTGCGATTTTTTTACTGCAAAACATTACCAGTCTAGATGATGGTCTACATGTAGATGGGAAAATCTAGATGCCAGTACAGATAAGAAAATCTAGACAGATATTGATTTCAACCAGTCAAATTTATAAACTCCATTCCTTCTGAGACACAGCCATGTGATAAATTTGCATAATTTGTCTATTACTAGAGCTTGAATCACTGGTGTCTTGTTACTATTTTATTGGTTGAGGGTCATTATCTTTTTCTTCCCTTTAGTGAGGAAAATAAAACAACAAAGCTTAAGTATACCTTCACTCCCATGCATGGTGTTGGACAAAGGTTTGCTGCACTGGCATTTGAGGCATTTAACCTACCCCCATTCGTATCTGTGAGAGAACAGGTAGATGTGCAGTTTTGAATCTACACACTTTTCTTCTATGTAAATACTTTGTTTGGCATGCTAGAATATACATGATATTCATTTGCTACATACTGTACCGGTACATCTTGTAATGTATTATTGGTCTTTCTATCTTACATTGTATCTTTAGTAATTCTGTAAAAATGGAAACATGCACACCACTGGCCTGTTATTTAGAAGTTATTTTGAAGTTTTGGGTAGATATTTTAGGTTGCTGTTATTTTAGCTTACTATGTACATGTAAATTTCAAAGTAGTGTTTTATTCTAGTTTTCAAAAATAGAAAACTTCTGGCAAATATATTTAGAAATGATAAGGAATCCAATGTAGCTTGTTGAAAGAAGTTTCATCCTGACATAATTTTATCATGCTATGCAGTTACTTCTAATTTTTATTTTTTAGATGGCTCCAGATCCTGAGTTTCCAACTGTAAGATATCCCAACCCTGAGGAAGGAAAAAGTGCCTTGGTTAGTAAATCAGTAACACAATAAAAAAGGACTTAAAGGAGCACTGTCACAGGAGTTTTGCTGTTTTCAGCTTCATTCATTGCTGAAATCTTTACCTGGTACCTTTGCTCGTTCCCAAAATGCTTAAATGGACTAACAGCAACATATCAAACGAATGGTGGCTCAGAGAGCAAACCATAATGAATTTCTGGCAATATTTTCAAGGAATGGCTCTAGAATTTGAAAAAACTGCATTTTTTTTTTCAAAATTCAATCCTTTTCCATCCTTGCCATGCTAAGTGATAGGCAGCAATAAATGGTTTGGGTGTAGTGATAAACTCCTAGGTAACAAACCTGCATCATTATTTTTGGGTTTCCATTGATGCAGGAACATATTTCAGCATTGTAAAATGACACTAAAATACCGTGACAGTGCCCCTTTAATGTGCAAGTAACATAGTACTGTACTTAGAAGAAAGGATCACAATCCTAACTGACCTGCAAATGTTTAGAGTAAAGTTAATATAGAAAAGGAATGGTGAAGAATCTTGAAGAAGCTTATTGTTCCTGTAAGTAGAGTACATGTATAAGCCTGAAGAAGCTTAGAACCTTGCAATAAAGGTTAAGAGCCATTGCCAGAGAAAACAGGGGCAGACTTCACGGATTGGGGTCAGCCGACATCTTCCATGTTTTGGCTGTTTAATACAATCCATCAATGATGTTGACAGACAATATTCCTAGATTTCAGGAGCTTTTCCTTTTCAAGATCAGACCATCCCCCTAAAAACCCACCATTTAAGCTTGAAAAAATGGAGTTAAATTAGACACTTAGAATCGAAAATGTGTCACAATTGTAATCACTTCATGAAAGCTGCCATCGTTAAGATTTTATTACCTGGACCTACATGTATAAAGACTTATGATAGCTTGTCATACAGAAAAGAAGTAGTGGTAGGTAAAATTCTCAATTTTCCAACGCTTTTTAACCACTACATATACTTAACTTGAATTGGCGGCAGTTTATTCAGAAAGAAATGGGTGCTTAAAACTGCCAGTCAATCCATCTTTCTAAATCAAGAAGCAGAATTCTGGGATCTTTAAATTCAGAGGCCATTTCAATGTAAATTCCAATTTCATTTTCTAGGTGAAAACTAACAATTTGTCACGTCATCCTTCAAGGTCATGCATCATTGGTTGACACAAATTTGAACAAATGTTCTAAAAGTCTCAGAAATTACCTGGAAAAGAAAACTAGAGCAAATGTAAATTCCTTTTTTTAAAGTCCCTTTAACAGTTACATGAATTGGCAGATTTTGTAAGGTTTTCTTCACTGCTGCATGTTCAACAAATTGGCATAAAATATGTATATTGACCGCTTTGTGCTGAACGTATCATATTTCACGATGCAAATTTTTAATATTGTATTTCAGCTTGTTTTGGGTTTGAATGTACCCACCCATTCATAGTACTGTTTACATTACTTGATCAGGCAGTGTGAGAAGGGGAAAAAATATAAACTACATGTACATGTACTAGTGTTACTGCTTATTCATATGCTTAATTGTAGGGAATTTCCAAGAATGTGAGCGGCTCAGAAAAAATACCTTTGAAATGCTGTTTTGCTCTACGTAATGTAATCATAAAGTACAATGCATTATCTAGATCTGCAATATCAAATACTTAAACTTTACTCTTCTTCAATACTTCCTTAAAGAATTGGTCATAAAGAGCACTAATTTATAGTGTGAATTACATTTAGAGTGAAGGCGAGAGAGAGCGTACTGGAGGGAGGAGGAAGCTTTTTCCGTCGCACGAATTATTTTTTGTCACTAAACATTGTGCACAAGATTTCTTTTACTACAGCTGTATTTGCAAGTATTTCTGCCAGCACTATATTAAAAGCTTATTATTATTATTATTATTATTATTATTATTATTATTATTATTATTATTATTATTATAATATAATAATTATATAATATAATAACTCAAATGTTCTTTTAGCCTTTTTTTTAATCTTGTAATTTATTGTGATGTTTTAATAAAGTTTGATTGTTATTATTATTATTATTATTATTATCATTATTATTATTATTATTATTATTATTATTATTATATGCAGTAAAACTATCTGTATGCACAGTGTTATAAAGCGACACAGGGCGCTAAGCGTAACCTGTGCGCACAAGCGAAACTTAATAGAAATAAGTAAGTAAAAAAAAAAAAAAAAAAAAAAAAAAGGACATATCTACAGATCGACACAGTTGACAATTCTTACCTGTCGTTCCTGGCGTCGTTTCGCACTTTCGCTCAAAACTGGAGTTTTGTTCACCACTTCGGCATGAACAGTTGAGAATACATTGATGCCCAATTCATCTCTTTTAAGTATTGGGATGATTGGGATCTGGCTGGAGCGGAGAAAAAAGTGTACATTGGAGAGTCCCTAACACCCTTCCGAAAAAAGTTATTCGGAGCAGTAAACAAGATCAAGAAAAAGCTTGAATGGAAATTTATTTGGACAAATAATGGGAGAATATATCTCAAACAGTCGGATAGCAGCCGTTCTTACACCTTTGTCTCTGGATCCGATCTTAACAACTTTGAGACGAAAATGAAACTCCCGGAAACGGACACAAGCAAGTTCAAGAGCAACAACAAAGCTAAGTTAAACAATCGAAATACCTAGTTTCATTTATTAACTATGTCGTTCAAATCTCAAGCTTTGTATATTTCAGAGCAATCTTATACCGCCATCCTCTGGGGAATTTTGTTTGTGTTGGAAGTAGCAATATGCAAAGTAGTACCTATTACATGCTCATAGACTTGACCCACACACCTCTGAATAATGGATGAATTACCCTTTACTTGTCTAACAGATATTGAATTCCTAAGAGAGACTGGCGCATGGATTTACCAGTGCACCTCAGCGCTAAATTCTAAAGACCTTTTCGCGGACGTCTTAGCAGGTCCAAACAAATTAGAAAGTTGCGAAAATGAAGGCATAAGCACTGAATCAAAATATTATGACGTCAAAAACACAGCAAAAATCTTAAAAACTGGAAACAAAGGCTTTTCATTACTACACTGCAACATCAGAAGCTTAAGTAAAAATTTGCCTCTTTTAAATGATATTTTGCTGATGTGTAAGGAAATGCCTAGTGTCATTGCTATTTCTGAAACTAAGTTGAGTGAAGATAATCTTAGCAACGTTGCGATTCAAGGTTATAAGTTCATTAGCAAGCACTCGCCTACAAATGCAGGGGGCGTGGGCCTTTATATTAAAAAAGATATTGAATTTATTAGAAGACAAGATATTGAATTTGACTTTGAGGGGGTTGAAACCTGTTTCATTGAAATTCCTAGACATAAAAACAAAAATATTATCATTGGATGTATCTACAGACACCCCTTAGTAGGCCAATTATCCAAATTCCAGGACACCTTACGAGAAAAATTGAATTTTATGAACCAGTCTGGTTACGAGGCATATTTGGCTGGCGATATCAACGTGAATTTCCTTTCTTATACTTCCCACAATCAAACCTCTGACTACCTTGACATGCTATTTGAATTGGGCTATATGCCACTTATAACTAAAGCAACTCGTATAACCTATCACTCAAAGACCTTAATAGACCACATTTATACAAATGCACCTGAAAAAGTTATAAAATCAGGAATTTGCTTAGCTGACATTACTGACCACCTCCCTTGTTTTTGCACTTTCTCTTCTACTCTCCCTTACCACCAGCAACAACGCTATTTTAGAGACTTCTCTCATTTTAATAATGCCAAATTCGTTGATGATCTGAAACAAATTAATTTCTTGACCCTTGTTGACTCAGACGTTAATAGTAGTATTAATAGTGTAATTCGTGTCCTAGAGCGACTCACTGAAAAACATGCTCCATTGAAAAGAGCTTCTCAGTCAAAAAGAAAACTATTGAACAAGCCATGGTTAACAAAAGGTATCCTAGCCTCAATTAAAAAAAAACATAAATTATTCAAATCACACTTTTTAAGTAATGACCCTGACAAAATTAGTCAATACAAAGCCTTCAATAATAAATTAAATAGAATAAAATTACAAGCTAAAAAGAATTATTTCGATTCACAATTTGCCATTAACAAAGGAAATTTAAAAGCGACATGGAAGCTCATTGATATGAAAATTAACAGAGGAACGAAAAAGAAGACATTAATTTCTAAGCTTCTCTATAATAATAAAAGCTTCACTGACCAGAGCAGTATTTGCGACAAACTAAATGAGCACTTTATTAATGTTGGACCAAAACTGGCCGATCAGCTTCCACCTATCCCTGACAGAGACCCAACACAGCATATTAATCATGCACCTTCGAGAAGTTTCATGTTTAGGGCTATTTGTCCACAAGAGGTCTCTGATTTAATCAAAGGTCTAAATGTTAACAAATCAACTATTGGCATACCAACAAAATGTTTAAAACTTGCACATAACCATATAAGCGAGGCTCTGGCTTCCATATTCAACAATTCCTTCTCGCAGGGAATAGTCCCTGATGTCCTTAAAATATCTAAAGTAACCCCGGTTGACAAAGGAGGGGACAGCCTTATTCCAGAAAACTACCGCCCAATATCAACACTTTCTTCATTTTCACAAATATTTGAAAAGCTCGTTTTTAAACAACTCACTAGTTATATTGAAAAATACAAGATTATCAACGAATGCCAATTCGGGTTTAGAAAGGGACATTCCACTGAACAAGCAATAACAGAAATTACAGATAATCTCAAAAAATCAATTGATAATAATCTCTATACCTGCGGCGTTTTCCTGGATTTCGCTAAAGCGTTCGACACCGTCAACCATGCTATTTTACTTAAGAAACTCGAAAAATATGGAATAAGGGGAATTCCGCTCAATTGGTTTACCAACTATCTTACCAACAGGCAACAATATGTTTCGCTAGGGGATTCTCAATCTACCAAACGAACGGTCATCTGTGGAGTTCCTCAAGGTAGTACACTTGGACCACTACTCTTTTTGCTCTATATCAATGACATTTCTTATTGTTCTCAAAAACTCTCTTTCCGCCTATTCGCTGATGATACAAATATTTTTATCTCCTCTGACAACTCTAAGCAACTCGAAACAATTATAAACCAAGAACTATTTAAAGTGAAAGCTTGGTGTGATGTAAACAAACTGTCGATAAATTTCTCTAAAACTAATTTTATGATAATTAAATCACCCCAAAAGCGATTAAATACCCCTATAAATGTAAGCATTCAGGACAATGGTGGCAACACGTTCCCCTTAGAAAGAAAAGACCACGTAAAATATCTTGGAGTGCTTATTGATGATAAAATTAACTGGAAACAACACATATCATTTGTCTGCTCCCGAGTTGCAAGGAATTCTGGTATCTTTTTCAAACTGCGGCACTACTTAACCCCTCTACAACTACGACAAATATATTTTAACCTAATAAACCCCTACATCTCGTACGCGATTGTTGCTTGGGGCAGTGCTTTTAAAAGCAACCTAAAAAAACTCCAAGTAAAACAAAACCACATTGCCAGAACTATTTTTTTTGCTACTTTATATGGAAAAGACACCGAAAGTGCTTTGCCACTGCTGAATCTCCTAGACATACTGACCATAGAAAACACTTTTAAATTCCAGGCACTTAAGTTCATACACAACTGGCACATAAAAAAACTACCATCCATTTTTACCAATTCTTTCACTTATGCCAAAGATATTCACTCCTATAACACGAGATATGCCTCTAAAGATAACATACACAAAGTACGAACAAGAACTAACATCGGAAAACAGACTATAGCTTCACTGGCCTCTGAACTTTGGCAAGAATTACCAACTGATCTCAAAAACCTTAGCTCAAACTGTTTTAGTAAACAAGTTAAAAAGCATTTACTACGTAAGCAATCTTACCTTTAAAGATCATTTCAAAATAGGATTATCCTTCTTCCCTTTCTGTTTTATAGTCTTATAGCTGCCTGATTGTAGTAGCGCTATGCCTTTTTTTTTTTTTTTCCCTTTTTGCATGCATTTTTGCTCTTTTTTTCTCTTTTTTTTTTTTTCTATTTCATTCCATTTCGCCTTCGCTATACACTTGTGTGAGTGTAAACACCAGTTTGAGTGTAAGCTACAAAAATTACAACATAGCAAGCCTAGGGCTGAACTCGAAAACCTTAGGGTTCATTTTGGCACTAGGCATTTCCTTCGTAAACTATATATAATCTCAAAATTACTTAACATCTTAACATAAAAAAAGAAAATATATATAGATCTCTTGTAACCTTACTTCAAAAGGAAATGCAAATAAAATTATTGTTGTTGTTATTGTTGTTGTTGGGCTTCCCACTCGTCTCTTCGGCAAAGGTAAAGCGACGAATGAAGTCATCTTCAGTGAAATGCCTAGAGCATAAAGAAGAGTTTCGGGTCGGCTCCCATTTGGCCCGCTTCTGTTTCACAAAATCAACCCATTTCTTTCTTCGTTTTCTAGCTTCGGGCCGATCGTCGTTATAGAACGGTATAGCATGTAGAACTAAACCCTTCTCTACATCTGGGAAGGCAGAACATCCACCAGCTACACATCTACCCGGCATATTTGAGTTCGGCAAAGCGAAACAACTGAGAAATGACCAAGCGCTTGTTAGACGTGATACCGAGTCGATGTCACAAGCTAGTTAGTACCCAGTCTCTCAACTGCTCCTTTTTGTATTCAAAATGGCGGAAATTGGGCTCTTTTCGGGGATTTCGTCTGCCGATAACAAAAAGACGAAGCAAAGAATGGCATTTTTTTCTTCGCGAAACGTCTTAAACAGGTATAAATTTTCGAAACACATTGAAACTGGCTAAGCGTTATAGGCACTTTAAGGATTTCCCTTTCTTGTATGAAAGGATTGGTGGTGGTTTGAATATCTGGCGAAGTAGCGGTTTTTTAAAAAGAAAACCCCCCTATACCGACACACTACCTCCGAGAAATGCTTAGACTAATTTAAAAGAAAATTCTTTCCAATTTAATGGAAAGCACTATCTTCAAATTCATGGGACAGCTATGGGAACCAAAATGGCTGTTTCCTTTACCAACATAATTCATGGCAAAGATTGAAGCCGAAATCCTAAGCAAAAGCGTCTCTAAACCTACAGTTTGGAAACGATACATTGATGACATATTTTCATTGTGGGAGATAAGCAAACCCGACATTGAAGCTTTCATCGAACAAGCAAATTCACATCACCCAACTATTAAATTCACGGCCAATATCTCCGACTCTGAGACTGTGTTCCTAGACACGGTTATATACAAAGGCAACAGATTCAAGGAACAATCTCCCCTTGATACAAAAACACATTTTAAGCCAACGGAAACCTTCCAGTACACACATTTCACCTCTTGTCACCCACCAAGTGTTAAAAATGGATTCATTAAGGGCGAATGCCTAAGAATCCTCAGAACAAACTCCTCGAAAGTTACTTTTGACGAGAACATTTCAACTTCAATAAACACTTGCTAGACAGAGGCTACCCTCAAAATCTAATAGACAGAATCCTGTCAGAAATAGAATTTGCAGGAAGGACTACAGCGCTTAAACAGAACAATAAAGAAAGGAAAGAAATCTTGCCTTTTGTAACACAATATCAACCATCAATATCCAACTTAAAATAAGCTTTACTCAAAAACTGGCACCTCATACAAAATCAACCGCTACTTCGCCAGATATTCAAACAACCACCAATCCTTTCATACAAGAAAGGGAAATCCGTAAAGGATCTGCTCGTTAGAGCTAAAATATAAAAGGTTACAAAATATGTTTCACGCCGGTCGGGAATGTGCGGCCTGTCACCCCTTGCGTTATCAAACTGGAATGAAGTTGTTGCAGCCATTTGGCGCAAGCCCTCGGCTTAGAAATGTTGGCTCAGGACCACATCTATACCTCTCTCGAGAACCAAGAAATGAAGTCTTTTTTGTGATACGCCTAGTTGTGTGCTGACTTTCAGAAACACGAACGAGGCTCAGGATCATATGGACACTGGAACACATCAGCTCGTTTTGGAACGTGAAACAGTTTACGACACCATAAGAAGAAAATGGCGCAGCATGTCACCGGAATAATGTCACGGTCCACTGAATCCAAGTCAAACCCATCCACCTGACTCTAAGCTTTCTTCTTGTGGTGATGATAACTTAAGGGTGCAAGGCTGGGCACTTAAAGGCCAGAAAACGGCAGCAAAAACCTCCGAGAAAGTCAAAGAATTTTTGATAGCCAAGTTGAATAAAGGCTTGCTTGGTGGGAAAAAAGGCTAATGTAGTCAAGGTTTCAACGGAGATGCAGGGTGCTAAAGACTGGAGGGATTGGTGTTGTTTTCACTAGAGGAATGGAAAACTTCACGGCAAATAAGCAACTTTTTTCCCCGATTATCCGCATTGCAGAGAAGCAAAGAAGCTCATGCAGTTACAGTAGAAGAAGAAGAAGAGAATCTTACTGAAGATGACTTCAGCGCCTGGAAGGTCAGTCATCTGAACAGAACCTAAGATATGAAGTGTATGAAGCAGTTGATCTTCAGCACCCACTGTCTTTTGAAGACCGCGACATTTGCAAAATAGCAAAAGGCGGAAAGCTAAAAAATCTGAAAGTCGTGGAACTGAAAAACATCTGCGCAAAATTTGCAGTGATGACTGTTGGTAATCAGTAAAGAAAAAAGCCATACATCGACGCCATAGAAGAGTTGGTGAAGTAGTTTTCTTGTAGCAAGCAGTAAGATATCTGTCAGGGATAATCGTCCCTGAGCACAGCTGAGGCGAAAGACTTTCATCATGAGTTATCTCTCTGACACTGATGCTTGGGAATGCGGAAGTGTTGCAAGAAAGCTAGACACTTTATCACTCACATGGCTGAAATCGGGATATACATCGCAATAGTTGCGTGCCCAACGGGTCACAAAAGGCAACTTAGCTTCTTTTCGCCTGTTTGTTGTCATTTGGTACAGGGGTACGCTATGTAGGGTGTGGTGTATATACATCGACATAACAACTGACGTAGCCCGTAATAAAACTTAGATTTAAACAGAGCAACTCGGACGTTCAAAAAGTGCAGCAATGTTTTCCGTAACAGTTGGTTAGATATAGTAAAAAGAGCTGTTGTAAAGAAATTCAAATGCTGAGCTGTTCGTCAGAACGAGTTTTATTCGACAGTGGATGTAGAGGACTCCCCCCGAGAGTAGGCCACTAAATTCAGTGAGGAAAGAAAATTACCGAAAGTATAGACTCAACTCGAAACATCAACCCCAGTCTTCTGCAATCACTCTCTTTTGGAACTGACCGTTATATTACACTTTTAAAGAAAGTGATGGTGACAAATACCCTTTATAACCAATTCTCTAAGGAAGGATTGAAGAAGCGTAAGGATTAACGTATTTGATATCGCAGATCCAGATAACTCATTGTACTTTATGATTACATTACGTAGAGCAAAGCAGCATTTCAAAGTTATTTTTTTCTGAGCTGCTCGCATGCCTGGAAATTCACTACAATTAAGCATACGAATAAGCAATAACACTGGTAGTTTATATTTTTTTACCTTCTCACACTGCCTGATTAAGTAATGTAAACAGTAATACGAATGGATGGATACATTCAAACGCAAAACAAGCCGAAATACAATATTATTACTTCGTGAAGTCCGATGCCAACGGTTCAGCACGACGTGGTCAATATTGACATTTTATACAAATTTATCGAACATGCAACAGTGAAAAGAACCTCAGTACATCTGCCAATTCATAGAACTGTTAAAGGGACTTGAAAAAATTGAATTAACATTTGCTCTAGTTTTCTTTTTCAGATAATTCTGAGACTTTCAGAACATTTGTTCAAATTTTTGTCAATCAAGGATGCGTGACCTTGAAGGATGACATGACAAATTGCTAGTTTTTACATAAAAAATGCAACTGGAATTCTCCTCTGAATTTAAAGATCCCAGAATTCTGCTTCTTGATTTGGAAAGATGGATTGATTAGCAGTTTTTAGCACCCGTTTCTTTCTAAATAAACCGCCGCCGATTCAAGGAAAGTAGTGGTTAAAAAAGCGTTAGAAAATTGAGAAATTTACCTACCACAACTTGTTTTCTGTATGGTAACCTACCAAATGTTTCAAACAGGTCAATAATGGCTTATCGTAAGTCTTTATAGGTCCAGGTAACAGAATCTTAAAGATGGCAGCTTTCGTGAAGTGATTACAATTGTTACGCGTTTTCGATTCTAAGTGTCTAAATTAACTCCATTTTTTCAAGCTAACGGTGAGATTTTAGGGGGTGGTCTGATCTCGAACAGGAAAAGCTCTTGAAATCTAAGAATATTGCCTTTCAACATCATTGATGGAATGTATAAAATGGCCAAAATATGGAAGGAATCAGCCGACCCTGATCCGTGAGGTCTGCCCGGTTTTCTCTGACAATGGCTCTTAATCAGTGACATCTGGACGTTTCTCTGCATGCTTGTTTTTTTTTTTCTCTTTTGATTTTTGAAGTCTCTTGACTCCACTCGTTGAGCTCATAACAGAATGCTGCACGCAAAAGGAACTTTACAAATAGTATGACTTCAGAAATATTGCGTTGTATCGTGCCTATCGTTCCTTTGGTGCTCTAGTGCCTATTCACATTAATGTAGAGAAATAGACAGACAGATTTCAATTAATCACAAGTCAAACACAAGAATTTTCCAGTTAACAGAACAAAAATCCGGTTATTTTAGTCTAAAAACTGGTCATGGTAACCAATTTTTGTGTTCTTCGCTGTTTTGCACTTAGGGCACGAAAGGGCGGAAAACCAATGGGCAGATCCTAGATATGGATTACTGCTTAGCGATTGACAACATACGTGACGAGCGGCTTGACTTGGTTGAAGATTTGTGGGAGTTAAGCCAAACGTTTCTGGAGACTTGCAAAATTTGACGGTTCGTCAAGCCACTCAAGAGCTGCCGCCAATCGTGGCAGATTACTGCAGTCATAGGGAAAACATCTTCGCCATGATTGCTGATATGGACAGCCTGGAAGACGAACTGATAATTTTGCTAAAAAATCGACAGGAGGTTGTTGAAGTAGCTTTCAAGAAACAAACGGCTCTTTTAGGAGCCACATAAACAGACAGAAAGTTATGACCAATACTTTATTTATTTATTCCGTTTTGTTATAAATGGTTGGGTTTTGAGATCCACATGAATATCGTGATTTTCATTATTCACACTGATAGCACCCAAGTCAAGGAAACTTGTAAAGAGGGCTTTGATCACACTCTGCCAAAAGGTTTAAAACCAAGTCAGAAAACGGAAATTTTGATCAATTGATTAACGGTCTGATTGCTGCGGAATGAAAAGTTGATTTGTGAATTGCAGTCATTTCGCCCAACACATGCACAGAGATAAAGAAGGGAACGTTGATATATACCGTGTGTTTAAAGTGTGTTTGTTCTGGATATATCATTAACTCTGCTTTCTAAATTGTTAAGAATAGACATGTAAAAGATGTCAGATGTAAAAACCAATTTTCTGGCTAACTTAACCTAAAAGAGTACAATTTCTTTCAAGTGTATTCTGCTGCTTGTCACATGGGCACGAAAGGAACGGGCACGATAGGCACAGTAGCTAGGAGAGATAAGGCACGACGCTCACTCATGGAACAATAATTTAGCCACGTGGGCATGATAGGAACTGACACGGTGGGCACGAAATTGACTACGAAGATGAAATTTTTATGCAGTAAGTTTAAGTGACATTGTGTATGACCTCTTTCATCTTAAACCTTGCAATAACCAGAAAACAGCTGAATGGCAAACGTAAACATAACTTATGTGCATGGTATTTCTGCTGTCAGGATCTGGTGATCATGCTATGGGTCTCCCAGTTGGATCAACTAATTATAAAAAAATCTTAACAACTTAAAGGGGGAAAATTAAGATTATTAATGAGAGGAAACTCCAGTTCAGATGAAAAAAAAAAACCCACAAAAAACAAGAACTTATAATTTCAACTTAGTGATTGCCATCTTAAAACTTCACACAAATGACTTTATGGATCATTCAACAAAAAAGCAGGATGGATTTTCACACAAAGAAAGGCAAATAAAACCCCAAAAATTGAAAATACTTTTCACGTCTCTTCTATCTAAAAGTAATTTGACACAATGAAAACTAGGGATGTTTTTAGCTACAAATAAGAACACAGTAACTAAACACATACCAGTTCTAAGGTGATGTTGGCCTGTAGTGGATTGAATATATTGAGCAGCCTCTATCCAGTAGGGGTCCGATGGATTCATGCTGGGCCATACTGCTGTGGACAAAGGAGACTTTGGTCATTATTGCAAGCACACAAACTGCACCAGAGCTCTCTCTTCACCTCTTAACCAAAGTTTGTGATCCATTTTTGGGGTAGCTGCCTGTAGGGGCCAGAATTTGGATTTTTTTGTGTTTTCAGCTTTGTGTTTGGTGTTACATGTAGTCTCGTGTAATTAGTTTCCTTTGTTTTGTGGCATTTTGTATATCTTGTGTTCATTAGCATACTCTATAAGTTCGGTTCGCCCATAATTTATTTTAGTTAGTAGCATTTTCTTGGAGCTGTGTTGTTGGGATTTCTTATAGTGTTTTGGTCTTTGGTTCATCTTGGTCAGGCACATTTGCCTTGTAAGTTTCTTCATTTATTTCGCTTTCCTGTTTTCCTGCACTCTTCATGTTCAGTTGTTATTAGTTATTTTATGTTCATTCTCAAGTTTGTTATTTTGTTGTTTTCAGTTACCATGTTTCAATGGTTGAAACTAGTTAAAAGCGTGTGCACAATACTGCCATGTGTAGCACATTTTGTGATCTGGCACCTTTCTTGGGTGCCACAAATAGACATCCACTCTGATTGAAAAATAACCAAGTATGCATGAGCACTTCTTTTGCTGGGAAGTATCCTTCACATTTTTCAGAAAAAGAGCCAACGTAACAACTGTTTGAAATTGAACTTAACTACTCAAGATCTTTTAACTTTTGCCGAGCAAACATTTTGTGATGAGAACAAGCGCTTTCCTTCAAAGCCCAATGTGGTCCTGAGTGGTGATCTCTCAGAAGTGCAACAACTTTCCCTTTTTTCTTGCGAAGTTTTTCAGCCTTCTTTGGAGTTGTTCCAGTTGCGATAAGCTTCCTTTTCTCGGAAGAATCCATGGCTGCAAGCTGCACAATGAAGCTACAGACTGGTGTAAATGTTTCTGCATATTGAACAGTGGCATGAACAATCTTAGAATCATTTTCTTTGCACGAAAATGGAAAGTGGCAATACATGGTTCAATTGTTCATACCGCGTGCAGAAGAATAGACTAATTTTGGCGCCTATTTTAAGCACAAATTCAAACTGCCATATCTTTTACCAACTTGGAGACCTTAGGTGACCTAAGCAACTGAAGAATGTTCAATGACCAAAAAAAGCATAAACGTGACTTTTGTTGTAAGGTCTTGTGGGAATACAGAAGAATGGGCCAAACAGTGAGCAGACCATTCATTCTGAATTCACAACAAAAGACCCTTTGATCGATGTAATATATGTCCGTGAAACGATTGAGCAATCTTCATGACCAAGTACTTCAAAATTCAAAAGGTATTTTATAAGTGGTTCGCTGAGCCAAAATTCTTTCCTGAGAAAATAGGCCAAAAACGGCAGCAGAGCCGCTTTGTGGCTGCCATTTTGCCCACTAACAGAAAGAATTGGCCGAACACACAAAGCATGCCTGTAAAACGTCCTTCTTTGATTCCCATTTGGCCCATTTGAAGGAAATTGTTATCCCCACTAATTCTGAGGTTGTAGGTGTCACAATGTAGATGCTTTCCTCATGGATGCTTTCCTCACTTTTCCCAGTGGATCGTAATATTCAAATTCAGTGGATTCTAACTCAGCAATGTTTGAATGCCATTTATCGAGTACAAAGGCAGTGTCAGCATGTGGCTGCATCTCAGCTGATGCACAACTGATTAAAAGATGCAAAATTGGATTTTTCATTTGAAGCGTTACCAAAATGATGTGCCTTTTCCTTCCTATGCTTAGAACTGAGAAAATATTTTACCTACATTACAACAAAATTCTGCAAAACTGCTATAAGTTACATTGATATAGTAAGTCAAATTTTCTTCATTATACTTGTATGAATCTTTGTTCTTCACCCATTAGTCTTTCTTGAAAATTGTTGCAGGTAAAATATTAAACTCGCTGTGGGAAAAATGTACTGATATCTTACTGAATTAATTGTAATACTTTGAATATTATTTCTTGCAGCTGTACAACTTTCCAATAGAACTTTTCTGTTCCTTGAAACGTTTCCACACCACTTAATTTAGATTGAGGCTTTGTATTAGGTGATCAGGAACTTCATTACGTGCTGCCACAGTGGCAGCTCTGATGCGCAAGCTGTGGCTGGGAAGTTACCTGTAATGTTCGCTGAGACCAGGTTCTTTCAAAGCCAGTCCATGAACAAAGCACACAAAAGAGGCTGCCCAATTCTGGAACAGGAACAAGGTACCTGGAATGTCGCCCCTGCTCAGGAGATATGTCAGCACAGAGTGGACTGCACAGAGTGGGGACCAGTCAACACCAATTTGGTAAAGGGGCGTTTCCTAAACAGATAAGTCTTCGAGCCCTTGATTTGTAAGCCCATGCATGGGGGGAAGAGAGATGCTAGCCAGACTAGGCACCATGAACTCTGAGGTGTAGAGAAAGCTAAAGTACCCAAGAGGGCAAGGTGATCTGGGAGATAAATATCTAGCGACCGCCAGATCACTAACATCAAGTCATCAGTGATAGGCAAGTGGGACGAAGACAAGGAGCCCTGACAGCACTTGATACTGCAGACAGTTAGCCCGGGGTTCTGGAAACCCCTGTTTTGTATTGTATTGCTCTAACCACAGACAAGTTGACCCTAATGGAGGAGTGCCGAATTCCTTTGGCCAAGAAGGTAGGAAAAAGCACAGCGTCCATTCATCACCTGCACGTGGAGAGCCTGAGGAATGGAGCTTACCGAGTTGAGTACTTCACAAGATAAACTGTGCTTGGGCCGAAGCATAAGATCAACACTTAGAAGGGGCAAGGCCTTAAGTCAAGAAGGAGTAGCACTGCCATTCAAGGCAGGAGATGTCAAGTCTGGGAAGAGGCTGAGCATCCAGGGCCAAGGGTCAAATCCCTGCCAACTGAAACAAGATAAAGCATCAGCTAACTGACTGTTAACACCACAAACATTTAGGAAAAGAAGGAGAAGCTGTGACAAGCAGCAGAAATAAGACTGCCACAGCAACCGCATTAGGCAGGGCACTCTTGAGGTTGTGGCATTTAGATGTGGACTACCGCATTATTGTCGGTGAAAAAAGATATGTTTCTTGACCCAAAAGTGTCTGCAGACATGAGCTGCAGGAACTATAGGGAGGAGCTCGTCGTAGGCAATAGGACTGCAGCTGTTGAGACCAAGCCGGGAGCCAGCAAACCAGTGGCCCTTTGTGTATGCTCCATAGCCGATCTAGCCAGCAGCAGTCCTGGGAAGAGCCAGAAGCTAATGCCGTGCCAATGCGCCAAGAGCTGGTGCCACCATAGAAGATCCAGATGAAATTCTTGGTTAAGACAGAGGTAGCACAATGGGTCAATCATATGGCGTAAGAATGTCCTTCCCAGCCACACCACTTTGGCAGTGTGATGCAAGTGTCGAATAAGAGATTCAAGCTTGTGTCCGTTGCACCAGTTTCGAGGGAATGAAAAACCAGTCGGATTTTGCAACGATGACAACTTCTCCTGGTGGAGACATGCCACTTGGTTAATGGAGTGGATATCAGTGCCCAGGATGAGTATTGAAGAGGGGCCCACACACTCACCAGGATGCAATGGTAGACCAAGCTGTTGACAGACTGGGGAGACTGGGCAGGGGCCTGCAGTAATGAAAGTCATCCAAATAATGGAGGAGATCGGGAATCTGGTAGGTAGTGACAAAGATCACTCCACCATTGCTGCAAAGTTGAAAATTAAATGGAGCTGATCGAAGGCCAAAGGGAAGAACCAGGTCCACATAGAATTGGTTGCGTCACTTCATCCCCCAGAAGAATGTGATGGGTCGGGTGTACGAGCACATTGTGGTAAATTGCATCCACATAATATTTCGCCATAAGGCCCCCACGCCAAGTTTGGAGACTAAGTGGATCACCTGATTGACTGTGATGTAATGAAGGGTGAATTCATCCTGGTAAATCTCATCGTTGACACTAGCGCACTAACGCCTCCAGAAATGGCCACACTCGTTGGTGAGCTGTAAATAAGAAGGCTTGCAACTTGCTAGACAGCATTTGTGATGATGGCCAAAAAGGCAGGAGAAGTTGGCAATAAAACAGATGAAGAACTGGAAAGAGCTGTTGATGCCATGCCATGATGCCATCTGGTGGCACCAAAACCTATTTTGCGAAGGAATTCCGCAGGACTCCAGTACGAGCAACAAGGCATTGTAAGCCACTGACTGGCTGTTTAAGCATATTTCTTGTGGGCGTAACATTGAACGGTGACACAAAAAGCAATACTCACTGTGAGAATCCGCAAAGACTCACTAAAACACAGAGCAAATGAGCTGTAACTGCTTATTAATGCAAGGAGACACAGTAGCCCTG
>JAHPZR010048960.1:0-13787 GCA_019787425.1 Platygyra sinensis | reverse complement strand
AATTTCTGCATCTGGAATAGCACAAGAGCATCATAGGCTCTTTAATTACAGGTCGACAGCAGGGGCCAACACCAGCAAGAAAGGCAAGCGACTGCCAACATGCACATTAAAGTTTTTGTGCTTGGCAAAGTGAGATGCACTCAAGCCACCTGTCAACATTAAGGAGAGGACACAACTGGTCAATGCTGGTTTGGGCAACAGCACCATCCAGTTTGCCCTCAATCTTCGCACTCTCCAGTGCCACAAAAAGATCGTTGAAATTTTCCCGAAAATAGCTACATTGGGGTATGAGCTTCTCCTGTATCAACGTGGTGGTGATGGTGGTTTCTATCATATAGCTCCCCCATATACCCCAAGGCGGCTGAAGGATTCCTGCAGAAATGCAAAGATCTACATCAGACCACTCCATAAGGATATTGAGCTTGAAGAACTGAGTCTTGACCAGCTCATTGGACTTGAAGATGAGGTTAATTTATTATTTGCCAACATGTATTTATTGTACTATATTATGCATTTGATTGGCTTTGGTAATGTATAGGTCTATATTTTAAATTTTGTTGAACAAATATGATGATTAATATCATGATTAAATGTTCAAAATGTGCCATGAGCCAGATGAAGCATCATCTGCTTACTGTCCATGAAAGCCCACAGGCAAAGGTAAGAAACTTTAATGTGTAGTTGTTATGATATGATTATAATGATTTGATTCATTATTTTGTGATACATGTATAGATATTTTGAGTTTTTAACTCTGACTTTGATGTTTGCTGGTCAATTTGAGACCATTTGATACATCATTGGGATTAGTAATTGGTTCAACTTAGGGTGACATGAAGTATGACATGATGTCTCTTCTACTTTGGTTTGTTTCTGTAAGTCTAATACTGAACCTTCAAACTCACTAAGGTCCATGCAATTGACCTAGCACACATGAACCACTGTCACCTCAAGGGTGCAAAATTTGCCATCAGCTTTTTTTGTAAGACTGAGAGAAACAAGTAGATGCTCTCTGGGCAGACTTCACATATAGGGATTCACATGTATAAAATAAATATTTAAATTTGACGTGCATTTCTCCTCAGTGCTCATTAAGATTACATCTGGCATGTTGTTTTTTTTACTTTATAGAGGCAAAGAACTAATCCAATTGAATCATGGCTTGACTCACCAACAAGTGATAATGTACATTTTGCCACTTTTCATTTGCCAGGGACTGTGTGTAGCTTAGGGCAAGTGGTGTGAGTAATGATAATATATACTGTCAGTACAGCCTAGGCCAGTCTAGGTGCAATTTGAGACATGTTCACATCACATACTAGATGGCTGTATTTGGGGTCCCCTGGAACACTTAGGAAAAATTGTCATATTAATTATTATTACTATGCTTTGCAATTAACATCAGTCATATTTAGTTACATATACCCTGTCTGATCTGTATGACAATGGGAAATAAATCTGAAAGCAAATAAATTAAATAAGTCCTTAATTTATTTTAGCACTGAAGTCTCTGTACAACCTGTACAAGCAAGTAACTCCACCCATATTCTGCATGAAATATGTCCTGATGCCAGTGAGGAGGAAACTGAAGTAGCTCTGCGAGTATCTGGAGGAGATCCAAATGTTGCTGCACAGAGCTTGCTTGGAGGTAAACAAAATAATTAGCAAAACAAACTACTGGTAAACAAATTATAATTTCTTCATCATAATTTTTACTGAATGTTTCAATGAGCACAAAGGTTTACAGCAAAGGCAATGCCAAACCTGACAAAGATTAATATGTTAGACAAATCTGCAACATCAACTGTGGCTTGAATATGAGCTATATATCCAAAAAATGGTATTCCAGAAAATAAACAAACTAAAATGTAAAAGGTTTCACATGATCGTAAGAGTGCTCGATGCAAATACATGCAGAGCAAAATGCTATTTCAAGATAGAAATTGTAACACAGTTACTCGAGTTTCACGCACGAAGCGATCATCAGACTGTGCAGGGAAACTCATGCACAAGATAACATCTTTAACCTGCACCAACAACAACACTTAACTGGTGATATCAAAGGGGAACAAAGTTCCACAAACTGAGTCAGCAACAATGCAACGGAACAGGTAAAAAACAATACTGCACCCAAAAGAGACAGTCAGGATCTAACAAAGAGATCCCAATGGTAAAATTATGTGTCACTGTCATATGACTGTCACTAAGGCAAAGCCCAGGACACCAAATCCACTCGTATCCTTTAATGTAAATTTAACTGAAAACATAGTCACACAAATCCAGTCAATGACAATGCAGCTGTACTGGTAACAACAATACTGCACCTGAGGGAGACAGTGAGGATGTAACAAGAGTAGTAAAGGGGGCCTGCTGGGCCGGTAGCCAATCAGAGCGCAGCATTTTTAATACCTGACAGCTCTCGACCAATCAGAGAGCCACATTTGGGTCACGTTACAAGCTTAGGTGCCAAACCTTCAATTGTTGGCCATGGGGAGAATGGGTCGAGTTTTGGGTCTAGGACCGTGCGGCCAACCTGGAAACGAGGCAAGTTCAGGTCTAGGACCGCGCGGCCAACAGGGAAAGGAGACAAACCGGAAATGATGTCACCGGAAACCGGAAATGATGTCACCAGAAACCGGAAATGACGACAGACACCGTGGTTGAGTACAAAAACAGTTTTATTGACAATTGTTAAACGAGTCCATTAGCATTTCAACGTTCTCCATGTCCACGTCATCGAAGATGGTTTGGGTGTATCCGTAGGGGTACGACCGGAGGGTGTCAGGATCGACGCGTTTGTCAAAGACCACTGGGTATCGCTTGGTTTCTTGGACCATTTCCAAGGTTTTCGTGTCGGCATCCCGTTTGATCTTGCGGAGGTTGTGCACTGGGATGGCTCATGGCTAGTGGTTCGTCCAGGGGGACAGTGACTTCATGGATGACCTTGGCCTTGAGAAGGTCAAAGTTCAATTGGGTTTGTCCGCGTGCATTGAGGGTAAACCCCATACCTTGCATTCGACTTTGCCTTGGTGGGTTCTGTATCCGTAATTCTTGGGGCCAGCATCAGCGAACTCAACCATGTGATCGTCAGGTTTCAATTCCCTGGTGAATTCGCCGAGATAATCACCAGTGGGTAGCATGGGATCGCCGGGTCCCTGAGAGAAGATGATGGAATCGGTGTCGAAGTACAACACTTATTCCTGTGTTGCTCAATGAGACTGTTGGTTCATCCACTTCTTGCAAATCGACACATCTTTGGCCATCCCATAGCTCTCTCTTCAAAGGCCAACTTTCACATTTCCCCAGCCAATGACCACGTTCCTTCCAATGAGAGAGCATTTTTTCGCAAAGGGTTTCACTACAAAACGAAACCAGTTTTGATCTTACTGTTCAGTCCGAGGTAATAATAAGTTAGGTAAGACTTCTTTCCACAGTGGGTACAAAGATCGTCTTTACCTTCCATAATGCTGTACTTTCCACTGTAGGAATACTTTGGTGCCCCAGAATCATCATCTCATTTTTTTTGGCGGCAAATACAAATGTAAAACGGCTTAGCATCCTCATATCCTTCTTCTCTTAAAGAGACTGAACATCGTTCCACGTTTTTGGCCACAATATGGTCAAAATGTCTCTGTCATTAGTTGTATCGTCAAGAGTGGAAAGTATGAGTTTCTTGGCATATTTCAGAATATCTTCGAAGATTTCAATTGAAACCCCGCTTTCTCTCTTTATTTTAAGGGCATCCAGGACAGCTATCACCACAAGCTTTCGCATAGGATTTGTCATAGCAGTTGGCTCGTCTTTTACCGGCTGTTCACATGACTCTGGCTGTAAAAGATCTTCTTCAAAGTCTGAAACCACAGAACAATCTGTTTCAATTTATTCCTCACCTTTACTGAAATTATTTTCAAGAAAATTTACTTCGCTCTCAGAGTCAGTTGACTGGCATGCACTATCATCAAGATCGGTCCCCAGTTGCAGTTTGGTTGCCCCGAGCTGGCTCTCATCCCTTTTATGATCGATTAAAACGTTAGTTTGATTCCAGTGTCGCAGTTCTGTACTTCTGTCTATGGCCCTTCCTTTGCAATCTGAGCAAGGGCAATGAACATGACGGTACTGTTTTTCTGAACAGTTGCAGGTTGAAATATCACGTCTACTCCAACATTTAACTTTTCTGACCTCCATTTTGAAAAGTACCTCTCACTCAGTCTCTCTCTGTCTTTACTTGACATGCGGATTAGTGCTTATTCCCAAGACATCTTGCGCTATAAAAGGCCAAAGCCTGCCAAAATCTTCCTTTCTTGCCTCCCTGTCAACAAAGTTCACTTGGCGAAGCGCGCAGTGGCGAACGAGAATGCGAACCAGACTTTTGAATTTGAAGTCGAGGACAAGCAAGAACAAAGAGAATCTAAGAACAAAGAGAGTCCAAGTGCTGCGGACATCTTAAAGCGAATCAGAGAGTGTTATGGTGAAAGTGTAGCAAAAGCATTTGAAGGTGAGAAATTCTAACTAAAAGCTGGCTGTTCAAGTTCAGTTTAAAGAGTTATTGTGCCGCAGAAATACATTTTTTGACGGTGTTGATCTCTCGAATTGCCTTTTATCGGTTAAGTTTTGTTGTTTCTAACGTAAAAACATGCATGCACAACACGAATTGTCTTCATTTAAATTTGCCCAATCTCGAAATAAGTAAGGTTCTATTCGAAATATAAGCTTAAACCACCTACATGAACTGCAGCGTGTAGTACTGCACTTGGTAAAGAAAGGAATCAGAACGTTTCAAAAACCACTTCAGTTTGAATTAATGATATGTGTTTCTTCGCTTTCGCACTTTCTTAATGAAGCTTAATGAAACATTCAAAACTTGTCTCATGAGGGGACGCAGGCGACGAAAACTGGAAGTACAGCAAAGGAATGCTAGGAAAGTTTCCTAACATTCCTAACATACCTAGCCCTGGGTTCCTTTTGCTCGAGCCGCCCAAGGTGTCATAATCTGTTTTACTGTCATATAAATGTCATTAGATCTGAAGGACACCAGATGAAGGGAATAAATATGAGAAGGGAGAGTATAAAAGACCGTCATTGAAATGTAATCGACGCGTGCTCTTGTTTCACGCACAGACAATAGTTCATTTATTCGTTCTTGCTCCTTGCGTGAGGGATGATAATAGTGATCAAATGCGTAAATCTACATAATTCGTTCAATTCGTTGTGCACATAAGATGGAAGTTACCGTCCACGCAAATAAGCGAACCATTTTGTCTCGTAAAAACACGCCCAAAGAAAAAGCGAAGCAGCAAAAAGAATGGAAGAAAAGGCAACGCAATAGGCAATGAATGGCCAAGTCTGTTGAGACCACAACACAGACACTACAGGAAGCGAACGCCAGGGCTGAAGAAATTGAGGCCACAAATGCACAGAGAAAACCTCTCTCGCCTCCTTCAAAACGCTGTGCCTCCTCAAAAGATTCCAAAAACTCGGGTAAGCAGTTAATGCAAACTGAAGCGAAAATTTCTTCAAGAGGGGCTTTAATGCTGTCTATGGCTCGCGGATATCTGGTAACTTCAGTGTTCTCAAAACCTGTCCAAAAACAACAAATAATTGCCAACTGCAGTCGCAAAGAAGGACGAAGAGAAGAACGTGCGTCCGACAAATGCAAAACCGATTTGAGAGAACTAAACCCAGAATACCTGGAATACGTTTTTCCAGATCCAATTGGTAGTGGAAGCTACAGACAGTGTTTTTCTTGCACGCTATCGGAACATTGATGTGCTAGTGAAGAAAATGATTTACACGGCCGCCGTGGAAGACAAAGAAAAGGCAAAAAGAAATTTAATTCACGAAGCAAAGGTTTTGCTCGCCTTGGGTGATCACGAGAGGCTCCCTTTATTCTTTGGAATTGTTACAAAAAAGGAACCACTGTGCCTTGTAACTCAATTTCATAGCGTGAATGGTTGCAGTATGACTCTTCATGAAGCCTCAAACACCACCAGACTTACAACGGTAGACTGCACTGAGATATTTCTAGAAATATGTTCTGGTCTAAGTCACGTGCATTGCAGAGGTTACCTACACAATGATATCAAAGCCAACAATGTGGTTCTTGAACGACCATCAAGTACTGAGAAATATAGCCCTGTTCTTATAGACTTCAGAAAGAGCACCAAGGCAACAGCCGTCTTGGTATCACAACATGGAAAAAAAAGAAGCACTCCTGGCCATCAAAAAAGTTATTTGGCACCAGAAGTTTGCAAGAAACGGCTTTACAGCGTCGCAAGTGATGTTTATTCTTTGGGAAGGATGCTGAAAGCAGTGGCTACTAAAGTTGGATTTTACCCGAAAATCCGTACTTTGGTGAAAGAAGCGACATCAGACACCGTCGGTTAGACCTCCTCTTAATGATTTCATTCATAAACTTAAGGCAGTGGAGGTTTAGGTACCTTACCTACACAGACCCTTTTTTCATTTGAAGTTTTTTATTTCTTGTTTTCATGAGTAATACTTTAATGGAATTACGACAAGAGTGAAGGAAACCGTCAAAAACCCCTCTGGAGAGGAAATTATAATCTCCGTTAGAAAAAAACGCATTTTTCGTGGTAATTTAGTTAAATAGATTATCTCAGTCCTGTTTTGTAATATAGAATACTATTTTCTTCAGACAGGTTTCGCCTTTTGATTCACAGCTTTAAAAGATAGTTAGTGAGAAAGAGACTGAAGGAGACAGTTGATTTGGATATTGTTTAACAATCATGTCCAATGTTCTGTTACGCAATGTAGGCGGCTGTTGATGTTAAACTTAATAAAAAGATTCCCTTTTATTCAGATGTTAAGAACCAAACTGCTGTGTGCATCAACATTCGCATTTTGCTGCATGGTTTTGTTAAAATGGTGAATGGGAAAATCTGTGCGGGTGAACTATAGAAGCTCTGCCTGTTTGTTTAGGTTCCTTTAAGTAAGGTTAATTTATACTGAACTATGCTTTAAGGTATTTAAGCGTCCTCTTTTTCTCGGCCGAGAGATTGCCGGTTAGATGCAAGGCTAGCATGTAAATTCATACAATCACTGCTGGCGTGCGCACATTTCGCCTGCCGGATGTATCTCAGTTTCACTAAACTAATTAAATTTCGATCTTTAAGGTGTTAAATAGGAAGTCATTGGCTCTTCAGAGTTCGTGGCAACATCAGTCATTATGGTCTTGGCTTACAAATTCGGCAGATTTCAGCAAAAGTTGCCAAAAACTGAAATCAGTCAACGAGTTCGACATACCACGTTGAGCGATATCATATCAAATCTTGTCGAAAAACGGACAAAAGTGAATAACAATAGCTAACTGATCAAAGCAAATCGACAATAAGATCTGAATGAAAAACTTGTCAAAGAAAGGACAAAAGTGGATAACTGACAATAGCTCACTGATTAGCGGCAAACTATAAAAAGTGATTGAATATCTGTCGCTCATTTGTGTCAGCTGAGAACCGATGAATTAAGACAGTTGAAAACCGTAATCCTGTAACCATCTGAGTGCAATGCCAAAGTTTCCAAAACACTCCATAGAAGAAAAGCGAAAAAGATCAAAACTTAGAAGAAAGAGAAAGAAGGCAGCGAAGAAAGAATCGGGAAGCAGAGATCAACCATTCGCATCAAAGAAAAGATCAGATTTGACGGGTGATCGTAGTGTAATTCAGAGAAAAGACTACGGGAAGAAGTGATCACAAGTCGCCAAGTTTTTAATCAAGGCAGAATCGAACAAACCGTCAAACAACTGCTTGTCCAAAACTGTCAAGAAACTGAACTCCACAAGACATTTTGGAACACAGCTGTAGTTTCAGTACACATACACGTGCTTAAAAAAATCCCCAAGTTGGATCGGATCGCCATTGACCCTATTTTCTTTTGTTTGCTCAATTGTTTTGTCACCGAGAACACTGACTGCCGGTCACACCTACCTACTCATTTAGTGGCCGGATGGACTAGCGTAAGAGTGAATATGCCGTTTTCTGGAATCTGCCGAATTTGCCAAAAGTTTAGGATGGGAACTGCCCTCACGAAGCACTTCAAACTGAGCCATGATCAGGAAAGTGATCTTGGAACAATTAGACTTCAAGACAACTTCGGCAAACCCTGCGAAGAGCCGAAAGCAGTTGCGCTCGAGGGAGAAGAAAGAGAGGATTACTTGGAATTGATAGGCGTTCTCGTGGAGAGAATAAATATGGCACTGGTTCCCGATCATCCAGGTAAACAAGTTGTGTCAGTACTTTGAACTAATAATGCTAATACTAACATACTTTCCTTTTTATTTCTCGATAGGTAAATGGTGCCATGTGGATTGTTTCCAAGTGCCGGAAAAATATTTCAGTCACATGTTACATCGCCTTGGCGTTCCAGTATTGCATAGTGCACGCGACACGCAACACAAACGCCAACCTATTTTTAAGAGGAACACTCGGCGTTTATCTTACAGAACATTTGAGGAGAAGTTCCATGAAATTTTAGAAGAACAAGATAGTGCGGTTTTTAGACCAGGAGCTCTTTTCTGCAATGACGAGGAGGTGCCCGACATTTCCGAGATGGATGCAGAAGAGGCGCTGGTGCTTGCCAGACAGCGGGCAAAAAAGCCAGCTGCAAGACCGACAAGTAGTTCGGTTATCGAAATAGGCCTGGGAGAAGGAAGATGTACGTGGGAAGTGGAATTTATATGGTGGCCGGGTTTATATTCGCATTCGAGGTACGGCAAACTGACCATAAGATTCTTTATAAGAAAGGCTTCAATTTAGTAGCAGCAAGAGATGTGTTTTCGGATGGAATGGTAATCACGTGAGTGAAAGAGTTGCCTACAAGTAGCATCTCGAAATCGTTTAGTTTTTTGGCTTTTTAACGTTCTGTTCTCGCACGACTGTCTAGTAGACGATTGTTTCATGTTTTGAGAACCATTATACTCGCTGCATTTATCAGTTACCATAGAGACGATTTCCACTTCGTACAGCGCAGGCTCAGGCTTCATGTTAGAGGTCACAAAATGTCAACTAGCTGATTTTTATGTCAACTGCCATTATTGTGAATGGGAAGCTTGATGACATCATTCGACAAAGCAAATTCATAGCTGTTAAGATCAAAGAAACTGCTAGAAAAAGAATTACAATGCCCCAAAGATAAGGTAAGCGGTTCGCAATGAATATCGAAATGAATGTTCTATCAAGTGACTCTCAAACACCGGAGTGCTGAAACCAGCTATGCTGTACTGACTGGAAGTCCTCTTTATTCCTGATTATTACCATAACAAGCCAAGTTACACAAAAATTAAGTCGTTTTATTTGATTTCACACATGGCCTCGACAAATTTTGGTCAGCTGCTCAAAATGGGCTTACCAGTGGGCAAAAAGGAAAAAAAAAAAAGGCACTAACTCAGTGAGCAGTTGAAAAATGTTATGGATGATAAGCTTAATTCTATAATAAGGGTTCTGGTTTTTGCACGGCTGCTCAGTTTAAGTGTTTATCGAAGCAAACCGCCTTCTTGTTTGTGTTATCTTAAAGCAAATAAATGTTGATTATCAAAGTTTGCAAAATCTGAAGAGTTCCCTGTCATTTGCCTTCCAGTCATTAAATGTTGAGGGAGGGGTGGGAGGGAGTAAATTACAAGACACACCCAAACACACAAGTAGACACAACACTGTTGATAGTTTTTTCACCGTTCTTTATTCAAAAGTGCATGGTAACTGAAATGCATTAATTCAATATCACTAAACTTGCATAGACATCTCAATCAAGCTTGGATTTCCCAAGGATAATGTAAAGAGTACACCTACTGACCCATCTAACTATAATTATTGCCAAAACTGTTACCAGAAACTTTCTACAGTACCATTTTAATTGCTGACAGTTGCAGAGCTTTGAATTAGAACAGTAATTGAAACAACATTTCTATACACAGCAATTTGTTGGTTGCTAGACATAAACTAGCTTGCAAGTCAATTTTGTAGAAACTCAACTATCGGATGTACCTTGCTGCATGTATCAGAAAATAAAATTAAAGTATGTAGTTTCTTAATTCCTTTCCATGGTAAAAATAATTGTTCACAGAATTTCCCAACAGTACTATTTGTCAGCCCTGAATAACAAAACGATTTTCCAGAACAGTTAAATTAACAACAGAATAGTAATTATTGTAGATGATTTAAACAATGATATGAATTGTGAATAATTTTTTTTTAAACTAATGTCTGTTGCTGATTTCATAGCTACCTAATAACAACCTATTATCAATGCTTGTACTATAAATCATCAAAAAATAGACTTGTCCTTAAACACGACCAATAGCAATAAAACAGGTAAAAATGATTTCAAACTGTGGTTTGCTTAACATTTTTATCTGTTGCTGATTTATCACAATGATCCTTAAAGAAAAACAAATCAAGGCATCATTGATCTATTTTCTCTTCCTCCTTGAAACAATACTACATATTGAGGGTATATACTAGCCTTGCACCGTCACATTTTTATTATAACTGGATGTTAATGCTCTGCTGTCTAAACATTTTAAAAAGCATGTCATCATGTTATTTAAACAGGCATCAAAATGTGAGTTATCCTCTTTCTGAGTTGTAAAGCAGATGTCTGATTGTACCAGTTGAGGTATTCACCTGATAACAGTTTCTCCACTGGAAACTGAAACAAAAACAAAAATTTAATTGGTGAAATTATAATTTGTAATAAGTGCAAGCCTCAATTGACATGGGTGTTCAAAAGCATAAGTTAGGGATAGGTTTTGTGACTGATTTTTACAATAAAACAGTAATATAGAACCACCTGTGGCAAAATAATCAGAACGATCTCCTTCCAATATTTAACTGCTTGCTGCCTGCAAGTGGTTTTTAAAATATTCAAATTTACCTTGTGTTTCACATGTTGAGGCCCGCGCTCAACGCCCTTATTGCACAGCTGTTTCTCGCAGCCGACATTCGGGCATAGATACTTGTAAAACACTGTTTTGTTGTTTTTCCCACGTGCGTGTGGTCGTGTGAATTTTGTATCTTTCGGAACCTTTATAATTTCACCTTTGTCCGCCTCCGGATCCCTTCACCAAATGTCGATAATCGGTAGGCTTTGTTGTCTTATCTTAGCCTTTAGGTTAGTTTTGTTTTGTTAGTTCCCGGTATCTTAGCCGGTTCGTTGGTATGTTAGCAACTTTCGAAACCTTTGCAGCTATGTAATTTTAGTCATTAACTAATTATTTTCAGAATAAAACGGGGACTTCAGTGAAGATCTGACCCTCGTCACGTTCCTATCGACTTTTGGGGATAGGCTTCTCCAAGAACGCCTATTCATGGTTTTATTCGATTAACCTTGTTTCGCCGCCTCGATAACAATTATCGCGCTGCTCATTGATTATTCACCGAGCTTGGCTTCCATGTACAAGGTCAACTTTCGCTGGATAACTTTTCGTCTTCACGAGCAACGATCTCCATTGAAAACACCACAATTGTTCAGCGAATCGCTAAGATACGATACGTTCCACCTTCGCTAATTCACATGTTAGCGAATTAGAAGTCCTTTCCTTGTGAAATGGAAAACAGCGATGTCAACAAACGCGAATCGCGACCCTCCACATTGTTAAATTCCGAAGATGTCAGGCAGGAGAGAGCGTTATCCCTGAAGCGTTCTCGTGCTGGTCACCTAGGCGCTCTCACTAAAGCTCAGAATGAAATTGAAACACTGTTACCGGTCGAAGACTCGTCGAATGTGATCCTAGTAAAGGAAAAGTTCGACTATTACGAGACTCTGTGGAAAAACTTTGTTTTGTCACACAATAAATTTATGGATGTCGCTGAACCGGAAGAAAAGGCCGAAAATGCTGAAAGTTTAATATTCTAGCTGAGCAAAGGATTAGCCTTTCTAGAAGTGTCGAAAAATTTATTTGCAATGCAGCGACCAAGCTCAATGAGTCCGTGATGGAAGATTTTCAGAAACTGACTGGTCCGAGACATCATGGATTCGCGGGCTCACGTAGTCACCGATCGTCACGCCGCTCAAGCAGCACTCACAGCTCGAAGGCGCAAGCCCACAGATTAGAGGCCGAAAAGGCTCAACTGGCTCTTGCTTTTGCGGAACAAGAGAAACAACAGAGAATTGAAGAGGAAATGAAGATGTTAGAACTGAAAAGAAAACAACGTGAACTTGCCCGGATGTGAGAAGCCGAGGAAGAGGAACTAGAAGCCATCATTAGGCTGGAATCCCTAAAGACTGAGGCAGACTTCAAGCTCGCAGAAGCAAGAAAAGTGGCTGCCATCGCGGACTTAGAGGCCAAACTTACTGAAGAAATGGAAGAGGGATTTTCAGACAACAAGTCATCATCAGTGGAGCCAACATCCTTCGAGTGCATGCCACCCTTGTCTGGCAGCACTACTAATCCTCCGTTGATTATGGTCACGCATTCTGCACCACCAGTGTCATCCAATGTATTGGCCATGCCTGCACATGTCCCTGGTGTTTCATCCACAGCCATGGCAAGTGATCCAAGTCCACCTGTATTGAGTAGCCCTACTTCCTTCATACAGCCCAATCCGTCTCCATCCGTAGTGCAAAGTTCGTGGATGTCAGCTTCCACCAAAGTATCAGTCACACCAATGAATAAACCTAAGACTGGTGTTTCATCCACAACCGCCGTCAGCGGTCTGAGCCCACCTGTGATGAACAATCTCACTCCGTCAACACTGCCCTATCAGTCTCCACCCGTAAAGTCAGACCCATTCGTGCCAGCCTTTACCAAACTACCGGTCACGACTGTGAACACCTCTCAGACTGGTGTTTCACCTGTTACTGTCAGCGGTCTGAGCCTACCCGTGACAAGCAGCCTTTCTCCTTGGGCAACGCCCTTTCAGCCTCCATTGGGCACCTCAAGCGTGAATGCAATGCCTGTGCCTTCCGCTCATGGAGATGTTCTTGCCATGGTTACTGCAGCTATGAAAGACATCTCAACCACTCAACAAAAGCTTGCATACAACCAAAGCCTCCCACCTATTCAGTTTCAAAAATTTGGTGGCGTCCCTGCAGAGTTTCCCTTGTTTAAGCAACGCTTTGAGCGCATTGTGATGTCACGGGAAGATATGGATCATTGCAGCAAAATGACTCGTCTTGTGCAGTTTTTAGATGGGGAGGCAAAACAGGCAGTAGCAGGCCTTGAGACATCTAAAGATGGTCTCTATCAAGCACTGCAAATCCTTGAACAGAGGTACGGACGACCGTGTATGATTGTTAACTCTGTCATCAACAGCCTGGTTAAGGGTCCTCCCATATCTGCTGGCGATAAGATCAACCTTCGGAAATTTGCTGATAGTGCCACGAGAGCCCTTGCAACGCTAACATCCGTGAACTGTCTGTCGGTAGTCAATCAAGGTAATATTGTTAGCATGACAGAACGACTACCAAAGCCACTTCAGGACAAGTTTGCCACACTGGCCTGTGACTTGGAAACAAAGGGCCAACATTTCCCAACTCTGACGGATTTTGTTAGTTTTGTGAACAAGCATGCAAACATCGCTAACCACTCAGTCAGCAGCAAATCCCAGCAGTTCAACTACAATAACAATTCCAAGAACAAAAGGCTGCCACCAAATGAGAAAATGGACATTCCTAAATACACAATGAACATCAACGATGGTGGGAAGCCACCACCTAAGCCGCTGCCAAAGAGAGACAAGGTCAAAGCAAATAGCTGTCGCTACTGCGGTCAAGCACATCCACTCTACCGATGTGAAACATTTAAGGGGAAGACGCCAAAGGAAAGGATGTCCTTC
>JAHPZR010048956.1:5000-40493 GCA_019787425.1 Platygyra sinensis | reverse complement strand
TTTTTTTGGGGGGGTGGGAGGAGCGTTGCGTGACATCCCAAGGAGGAGACTAATCTTTCCCCGGCTTTCCAAATTTGCTCTCATAATAATGATAGGAAATTATCAAGGGCTAACTAAATCCTCGAACCACCTTTTCCGACCTTAACCGGCACGCCCCGGTGTAGTTGACGTCACCGGTACGGCCCCAGTAAATCTGTGCCTTTTATCGTGAAACGGAGAATTCCCTCTAACAAGGTTTAACACATTATGCTTGACAGAATAATGTGCAACACTTACTTTTTTAACAACGGACGAAGCCATCAAGTGACACAGCATATTGTATTACAGGAAAGGTGATGATTGCACTTTGAAAGAGGAGACTAGGAAAGTAGTTTTCAGTTGTGATGTATTAGGTCCGAGTGAAATGTCTCAAAATTTTACTGTTGCACAACGACGAAAGAGAGGTCTGCAGTGAAAAGCATTATTGTACAACTTCGTTAGAGATCAACGATGTTTTTAAATTCAAAATAAGTCATGTCTTTTCACATTGAGAATCAGAGACAGTCTGTTTATCTATTTTAATTCTCAATGTCTTAAAACGCAACATGGCAATTCCAGCGATTGCCTGAATAAAGGAGTTGATTGCAAAAACAATTTCGATATATTAAGTTCATTTCAGCCTAACACAATAGATCTCAGAACGAGGCTTTGAGGAATAAGCCTCACAAACTTTATAGTTATTCTCCAGAGCCTCGTACTGATCAGTGTACTATATCGAAATTGGTTTATTAGGATATTTATGGTCTGGGGAAAAGTACCTTTCTTCGGTTTGAAAAACAAGCTCACGATTTCCGACGCTGGTTACTAAGCAACATGAAGACACCGCTGCATTATTCGACGACAGCTCACGTCCGTTTTCCTTCTTTAGTGTGACACGGTGTTTTCGGAAACGGTATTTCTACCCCAAACTATTTGCAGCGAAACGTTTTTTTACGTTGTTTTACTGTAACGAATTGGTGGTTTCCTAACCATGGACTAGAACGTTTCCACATGACATGGCGGCGGCCATGTTGGCATGTAGGTGTTCGCAGCAATGACATTTTTCTCCTTTGGTAAACAAGTTATTTCCTTATGCCGCAATAATTTTTTTCCTGTTTGGGAACACTGATCAATATGTTACCGTGTAAACGCTCGATATCATGATGCGTCGAGAGCAAAAATGGAACAAAACATGAAAACAATTTAACTATGACTGTGATTAAGAGGTGCTATAGCGGAACTCAAATTAATTCAGTTGAGGAAACTCAAGTTTTTTGTCAGAAACTAATGAAACGGTTACATATGTTTAAAAAGACCCAAAAACGGCTTGCAAGTCAAAGTTTGGTAGGAGAGGTACGTACTCTCCAACGCTTGAACAATTCAACAGTCCTAAAGTCATCTCACATTAAGCCATTCCGCAGCATGAAGCAGATCGTGTCAAACATAGTAAGTATGTGTGACAGCCTGACTCCTGGGAAGATAAGGAGAAAAGTTTTTGTTGTAATGAGGCGAGTTAATGCGAATCCAAGATGGCGGACCAAAGGGTGTGGCCTGTCCGTGGAAATGAGGCGGCGGGTTGGGAAAGGGACTGACTCTTCTTTCCCACACTTCATGTTGAGTATCAAGAATGTATTGGCAGTCAGATCCTAGCCTAGTGTTTCCTACAAATATAAACGAAAATATTAACACACCATTTTTATATGATAACATTCGAGTCGCAGCTCAGGGGATAGTTTCGGAAAAAAAAACTTCCACACGATTTCTTTTAAGTTTTTAAGACGCAACAATTTGTTGAGCACTAGCAAGTAGTAAATTATGAATAACAGACCAAAAGACAACGGACATATTGCATAACTGTTTTCTGTTATCAAACCACACGAGGTAAAACAGAAATTTTAACTTACTGGTAGGGCATTTTAGGCCTTTTTGTGTTAGTACATCTTTTTGTCCACATTACTTTTCTAAAGATCAAGCGCTTATAGCTAGTGATTTTACTTCCTCAGAATGTGCGTGTACCGATCTCACGGGGAGGGGTCAAAAGAGTTGGACGGGACATCAGACTACTGTTTAGTAGCTTTTTGTTTACAACACTTCGCCAGTTTTTGTGGCGCCTCAGATTTGTTTAACGTTTCCAAGAGAATATGATTTGTTAATCTCTTGAGGGTTGGTGTTACTCGAGATTTTGTTCCCATGATTCGCCGTCATATCTTTGATCTCCTGATAACACTATTTTCTATTTTGTCCACCCGTGTGTGATTTTTTAGCGCAGAGGTTGCTATCCACTCGCACTGCCCTCCAACACTAAGCCCCCGCCTGGTTCGTTTGCCAGACCCCCTAAAATAGTCTTTATCTTAATAAAGATAGATAAATACTTGTTTTGAAGTTCAGATAATTGTAATTTCTCCCGTCATACCTTGAAATCTTGAGAGACCAGCAAACATGTGATCAAATCTCTGGGCGTCATTTTGAGCTCCTTTATCCTTTAGCAATCTGTCAATGGAGAATCTGTTAAGATCAATATTTCCCTTGGCTAATACGTCTGAGCTGGACTTGACATGAAGATCATTATCAATACCAGATCTTGAGCTTTTTCTGACTTCATTTGGTGTTGTAGGTAGCTTACCCTCGTGTCCTTCTACGGAAGCCTCTTGACAAAACTTCTCATTCCCTTTAGGTCGAGGTTGTCGCTTTCGTCTTCGCCTAAAATGACCATCTTCACTAACATATTCCCTCAACGAATCCAGCAGAACTGTCCAGTAATTATCCTTTCCCCATGGCCGCGATGGATCCTTCAATATTTTCACGAAGCACTTGTTAAACGAGAGGTTGTGCCGCACTGAGTTCTTCCATCCCTGGTATGTTCCTCGGAAGAACTCGTAATTCTCCACAAGGTGTTTGTTTATCTCAGTCAGGGTGAGCTTCTTGTTAGGCGAGCTGAGGATAGCTGTTGTTATGAGCGCAATGTACGAGTGTGGAGGCTTGGATTGATCTGTCCGCCGGCGGGTCTTTCTGGTCTTCAACAAACTCTCAGACATCTTTCCGTGGTGTTTTACTTACGGATTAACGCTAACACGTCTTTAAGAGGCTCTTCACCGCCTTATATCTGCATGAGCGTTATAAGTAAGCGGATCAAGCTAGTTGTTTATAGTTCTGTTACAATACACAAATGACGCTCTTATGCTCATCGTGTTATTGCACAAACACAGGAAGCTGTCAAGCCTGCACACCACCCACAAAGTTTAATTAAAAACACGTTGCGTTTACACACTCTACTGTAGAAAAAATGCCGTAAGTGTCTGATGAAATTCTAAACCGCTAAGCCTTTTAATTCATCCGCTAATGCAATTACGGCTCCTTTAGTTTTCTTATCCTTTCTGCAAATTGCTTTTATGCAGCGGGTTTCACAGTGCAACAGAGAAATTGATAATTGCTGACCTATTATGTGGGTTGCCAGGAGAACGCTGACTTTAAACTAATGATAGATTGAACATGAAATTTTTGAATCATAGAATCATTTGTCATTTGGACTGAAAAAGCAACAGAGCTTTTCATGAGGAAGTTTGAAAACAATTAACGTTAATCTCCAACAGCGACATAATATTCCTTCTTTCTCTTTGCATCTTTCTGTGACAGGTTTAATTGAGGTAGGCCGCTTGAAAATGAACTTATTCACACGGACCTGATCAATATAAAAACAAATACTGCACAGTACTTAAAGCACAGTATCTCTGGTACAATACAAAAAGAAAATGTGTGAACATCGATTGCAGAATTTCCGTCGTTATAGTGTGGAGGAAAGGCAGGCGTGTCTCCTGTCCTTGTTAATTACTTTCTTTGAAACTAATCGATTGTCGTTATCGAGTTATCGCAGACCATATCCCCCACGCCTTCTTAAAGATTTTGTTCTTAGAATTCTACAGAGCCACGCCTGACAGAAAAAGGTTAACTGAGAAGCGATTCCATCTCGGACGGAAATCCTGCTCTAAAATTGTTAGGTATAAACTAAGGGATTTTGGGTGTACGGTATACAGGGGGATTTTAAATCCAGTATACGGTATTCAGCTGGGAGCCAAAATTGGGCTTTTTATGGGTATAACGTAAATTCTGTTTTTCCAATAGTTGGTAGCTCGAATGAATTTGAGGGGACATTTTGGGTATTGGTATACCACAACTCCTATTTGCGACCCCGACAAGTGCAACATCTTTCACATGGCAAGACAAGACAACTTTATTATTACATTTTACACATATTACATGCACTTCTGCTTGAGGTTTATGAGATTTTCAATGCTGTTCTATAAACTTGAACTACCCGTTCAAACTCGTGTTCAAACTCCTTACACGTAGAAAGAAACCTTTTTCATTTGAGCAGGCATTATGTGGTCGCAAGTAGCCCTATCCTTAGGCAAAGCCGTTGTTCTAGTTCTTTTTCAGGATCATCGATGTAACGAAGAGATGACAAAAAGCCGGTTGTTTTCTGTTGTTTCTTTGGTCGATGGTTAATTCTCCCTATTTTCAAAAAAGGATGCTTTATGCTTTTCTTGTTATCCTGTTTTCTTCCTCTTGATTACCAATTTATTACGTTACTTGGGACTATATATTTCAACACCAGTTTAACGATCCAAATCCGCTTCAGTGAGTAGATTTGAAAAAAAAATAGTTCAATTTCACTTTCTGTATTTCTAGATCTGTATATTCTAGGTATATTTATGTTTCTCTTAGGCTTTGATGCTTAAACTATACAAAATGCCCATTTTAAAACACAACAAATGTGCGAACTCTTGTTATTTTTTCCCTTGCATTTTGTTTTCGTAAGCAGTATGCACTTCAAAGAAGAAGTGTACATGAATGCACGTTTTTGTTTCAAAACTTCTGCATTAATTTCAGTATATGCTCTTGTAAATTCCGGCAAAAAAGGAATCATACAAGAAATAATTAATCATGTCACGCCAAGGACAGGATGAGCTGTCGTTATTAATAACAAGATACTGGAAAATCAATATAATGTTCAGCTTGACAGGCGTAGCGGGATCAGTTGCTATTTTAAAGCTGTCAACTTCCCCCTCTTTAAATTATTCTTGAATTTGCATTTTATATATTTTACTACCAGTGGTGTTATTAGCTAACCGGAAAATATCTTGAGGATGGAGATATCAATATCTTATTCTGGGATTAATCCTAGGAAATTTGAGTGGTTTATCCCGCTTAAGACCGCAATATCAAGAGAAATACGTACAAGGCAAAAGCATCAACTTAAACAAGTTTAAAACATGTCTCGCTCTCTAGGGCTCACAATAATAAATCTTAAGCGGAGCATTTTCAAAAAGTGTCCATTCGCTTCTTTTTTCGAAGGATTTCGTTAACCAAGGTTCGTCATCTCAAACTTCTCAAATTAAAGAAGAATTGTGAGACTTTCACACGGCTTGAAGCCTATTGAAAAAAATTGCAGATTTCTCTACAATCTATCAATTCTCCCGAAAAGCGTATTCTGATGTGTTTCTGTGTTCGAAACCTAGAAATATACTGCCGTTCTAAAGTACTAAATCATATTCAAACAGCACTGGTATTAATCTCTTATCCCGGGATATTCCTCGGAACTTTTGATGTCGGTGTGCTGCGAGGCCTCGGAAACCCTCATCCTGTTTCAGGCCACAATGTCAAGACAGATAAGTACCATACACTAGAGTCTAACACTGTCAAACTGATGCAGTTTTAAAACCAAACCCAGCCTTGGGGGGGGTTAACATCATAACTTGTATATACAGCTCACTCAAAAAAAGAGTTCTCTTGTTTGGCCGGAGAAGAGGTCCATCGGGAAGGGGACCAGGCTCTCGTGTATGATCGCACTGACGGAACTGAGAGGCGAGGTCAATCAGCGGATTTCCTTTTATTTAAGGTTTATATCTTTAACCAACATGTAGTTTTGAACAAGACAAACACTTGTAGCAGATTAGATTTCTGTTGCCAAAGACAGTGATATACAGAAAAGAGTTTCACGCGCGATTTGCAAACTTTTTGTGCGCTAGACTGCAACCCGAGTTGAAGTTTATGAAGTAGCCAATTGAAAAGCAAGAAATACTTGTGTGTTAATGATTTCTGAAGAACGATATAACCGATCACCGGATGTTTTATTCCCTTAAAAATTATAATTACTCTAGCGTCTACACCCTGATGACAGACACTGTTTAAACCAACCGGTCAGTTGTCAGTGTGTGAAACATTTGCCGAGTTACATTGACGAGAGCAATGCTGAGTTTATTAGAATCTCCTATCATGTGTAAGTTCCTATCAGCCGTTGCTCCATTTTAAGAAATGAGTAAACTTTGTTACTGTCTTCTTATAGAGTGGAACCAAAGTAACCACCTTGACCAATCACAAATGAGATACAGTCCAGTGAACCAATCAAAACCTGACGCAGTGTAGCTCATGCATAGCGCGGGAAAAAAGCGTGCGAGGCACGATCAGTTTTGGTTTTGCTTCTGATTGAGTGACAAGGTGGCATGTGTTTTCTAAGTCAATCGCGTAGTAAAACCAAAGCAAACGCTAATTACTTGCGATAGCCACTGGTCTACAGCGAACATCAGATCAAACTAAACACATTTCTGCGACCTCAGATTAGTCATTTTATCTACAGATTGATGTTGAATACCTTTAATTTCTAGCACTCGCCCCTTTTAGAAGAAGTTGGGGATATGACAACTTTGTTCAGTGTAGTATACCTCTCCTGATACTTGATAGCTGCGATAAAAAAGTTGTTGAAATGGATAGGTGATTGAACAAAAAAATAGGGTTATCAAGCTTTGATAGTCAATAAAATTTTGCTAGTTGCTTGGCTTTTGTTCAGGAAGGGCGGCTTATATAACTTTAACCGGGTCAAGTCAAGTTTATTTTATATACAGCTGTTTCGAGAAAGGTTGTCTTACAAACGGGAAAAAGCTTACGCGGCGCCTCGCGCTTTGGTTTTTACGGTTGCTTGATTGAAAATAACTGAGGAGAATGTGCTGCCTTTGTAATTATATCTGCAAATGGTTAGACGTTCAAGTCTTCTCGGAAAAGGACTGTCAAACCATAGGCCCCGTTTCCTGCATCTTCAGTGTTACATGGTCAGCAGGGGACGTTAAAGAACCCACACACTTATCGAAAAGAGTAGGGCACGTAGTTCCCGGTGTTGTGGTCTGGCCTTGTCTCACGGGTTGGTGCTTCACATAGAGATAACCTCACTGCACCTTTCCCCCTTGGACAGATTGTCCAAGAAAAATTACTATAAACTAAAATTAATTGAACCTGTGAGGTGTTTCAGCGTGGTGGAAGGAAACAGCACAAACACGCGTATTCCTTCTTTCTCGTTCCTTGATGCTGAATCACCTTGAACCTCAATCAAGCTGAAATCCCAACTCTTACTACCCATAATACCAATCGATATTGTCGCGTACGGTTTACACTTTTGTGGAACAACCTTTGTCGAAATAGCTGTATACACTTAGCTATTGTGAGGATAATCTCACCAGCTAGTTTGCAGGTACAACACAGAAAGTAAGTTCCATAGTTTTGCCGCCGTAAACAACGATGGGGTGAAAAGTAATCCATATTTACGTTAGATTTTATGTGTTCGCTCTCTATATATACTCAGCCAATCAGATGCCAAATCAAACACCTCGCGCTTAAGCTGCTGGGATTTTCTCTTGCTTGCGCCGACTCCTCTGTCCTTGTCCGCTTCGAATTCTCATTGGGTTCATTTATTTGTTTAAGTTTTTGTGATTGGCCAATAAGAATCCCGGGGGGGGGGGGGTACTTGACCCATGTTTGGGTATAGGGGTGCCGCCGAGGGTTTGAAATCCTGACCCTGTTTAGGACAAAAATACGCTAAAAACCCTACCCTGTGTAGGACAGCAACCTCCATTTTAAGACCCTGTTTAGGACAAGCGACAAAATGTACACTCGCTGGTTTTACAGGAATTTACACTGTTTAATAAGTCATTCAAATCGGAGAAATCATGCTCGATGCGTCTAAAACCAAGTTGTTGCGTCTCTACACTTAAACTAAACAAAAAACCGTCAAGCATTAAGCTCTAAATTAGTTAGCGTAAAAAAATGTCGTCATTGCATCGATAGAAAGGTGATTTTTTAATAGCAAATCAAATAGGAATGATTTCTTCGATGTATAATGAATAAGTGGAACTTATTTCTTAAGGTTAATTTTATTTTGATTAAAGCACTAATAGACCTTTCACAGAGAAAAACATCCCTAAACAATATATATACCAGCGGGATCCCTCATGCCTGCGCGACACAGTGACATCTTTCTTTCATCGCGTTATCCAAGACAAAGAAACTAGACCTACCATATGTCGGTTTACTCAGTTGATATTGCGCAAATCAGGAAAAAAAATGCGTCGTTTTTCTGCCGCTCGATCGCATGCTCTTTCAACTTCTCGCAGGCTCCAGGTCGCAGGCTAAGAAAAGAAAGAGACTGCTCGCAGTCTGAGTTAAAGTCTCTCGGCTCGTAATACCATACCCTGTTTAGGACAGGTTCTAACCTGTTTAGGACAGAGGCAAGTCGAATTGTATACCCTGTTTAGGACAGCGAGGCCAAAAAACCATACCCTATTCAGCGGCACGTCCCCGTATAGCCCAAATAAGGGAGTACCCCCCCCCCCCCCGCGATATAAGAATGCTTTGGTTTTAGTTTTATACACACTTTATTGAACACAGCTCCGCCCGTTAACGAGTTTTCTATGCATTGTTTCTTTTTGGAAAAATTTAGGCTGGCAAGCACATCTTCAATTATGTTACCACTCGTGTTGAATGGAAACTGACGATGATCCCAAACCTGTAGAAAAAAAAGGTGTGATTAGCAAGGTTTTTTATTTTGAACAAGGTGGATTTTTTTGTTTAGTGCCATATTTTCTTTCTTTTAGTCAAGTGTGTAGGTTGCAGTGAGTGCAACTGCTGCTTTTTAAAACGTATCGTCTTTATAAACTATCAAAACACCGTCATCGCCACCTATCTTAGATGTGTTTGTAAAGTGAAGCACCCTATAACCTAGCACCAACTTAATCAAGCATCCTTACCCACACACACACACTCACACACACACCCACTTACCTACCTACCCACCCACCCTTCCGCCTACTCACCTACCCATCCACCCACCCACCCACTTATCACCTACCCACCTACCTACCGTTGTATGTGAACTTACCATAAATTTTGCATCTGAAACAAAATCATTCGTTCTTTATTAGCGGGGTCGTTCTACCTTATTATATGTTCACAATGATCATTACTGTTTTAGTTTAAGATTGCAAAAGTTTTTGTAACACTGTATGTCTTTGTGGTCATGCAAATAAAGCAGTTGTTGTTTCGTACCACTGCAATAATTGTTCCTGTTCCTGAACAGTGTGCCCTCTTGCTAAGTACGGAAATGAAATTTTGAGAGATCAGAACGGAGAATTTTTTTTGGTCAACTCATTGAAAGAAAAGGTCTGTGTCGGTCTGCGGTGGATCATTTTCCTCTATAGACAATGAAAATATATCATACATTTGAGTATCAACGACAAATGTTAACCAGTATTCAGGGCATTTGTAGCATCTGAAATACCATTCAAGCAACCAACCATTTATTTTCCAATTGATCTGGACAACTGCATAGTCCTGTTTTGTGTCTCAACATTGTTCATATACATGAAACTACATCCTGTCAAATTTGAATAGTTTCTTTGATACGATTTCAGGCCAAATGAAGTAAATACCTTGGTAGCTGAAACTGTCTTTGATAGGCAGTTGTCAATTATTATCTTGGACTGGATACTTTGTTCTGATGAATACAACTACCATGATTCCCTGCAGGCGTGTCTTGTAGTGATATGTGCCTTCAGTGAATCATGGTAGTTGTATTCATCATCTCGGACTGGACATTTGTTTTGATGAATACAACTACCATGATTCCCTGTAGGCGTGTCTCCTGAGGGACTTGGCCATTCTAAATTTCGAAAGCTGTTTATTTGTGATAGAAGCCTGATTCATCGCATGAGAATGATTTCATTCGATTTTGTCTTGTCGTCTTTGTTACATTTGTCGTCTTTGTTACTCTCTGACCCCGTCTCTGACAGAGAGTAGCGTCATATCAACAGCATAGTGTCAGCGTATTTCTACTGTCATCTTTTCTAGTGTTAAAAGAAGCTATGTCCCGTTTATTGACAGTGCCGCTGCTCCAACCAAGCCCGGGGGGGTACTCCCCTATATAAGGTATATAGGTATGTGCCGCCCCAAAGGGTATGGTTTTTGAGCCGTTTTGGTCTGAAAACGGGTATAGATTTTGAAAATTATGGTCTGAAATCGGGTCGGGTTTTTGAGAGAATTATTGAATTATTCTAGAATTTTGTGCCTGATGCAATTCTCAGTGCTTTATACTTCCTAATCGTATCTATAACAAAATTCTCGATCGTGATTGGTTCTCCGCGCGCCTATTTGTCACGTAATCGGCGCCCGATCATGTGGGTGTCCAATTACAGCTGTCCGATTTGAACTTTTCGTAATCGGACACCTGTAATTGGATACCCACGTGATTTTCACGCCAATTACGCGTGCTTCAATGGCTTCCTTAGCAATGTTTTCTACAGTTTTCAAAACTTAGGAAAAGCGCTACAGACGTTTTCGCTCAAAAAAAGTTCTCAGAAGACATTTTTTTCCTGAAATTTGTTATAGATACGATTAATTAGTAATTGGACCTCGTGTCGTACAATTCAGGGACTATTATCGTGCTCGTAATTTCAAATCGGCCTCGCGCTTCGCGCTCGTCCGATTTTGAAATTACTCGCTCGATTACTCCCTGAATTGTACTATACTCCACTCGGTCCAATTACTATTACTAATAAAAAATATTATGCTTTAACGTAATATACTTTGTTGTGATTTCACTCGGATGCTATAATAATGTAACGATTTTAAAAGCCATGTCTGAAAACGGGTGTATATTTGCAAGTTCAGGTCTGAAAACGGGTATGAATTTTAGAGGTCAGGCCCGGGTTGTTCAAAGGCTGGATAACGCTATCCACCGGTTAAATCACTATCCAGCGGATAGCGTGGTTTGTTTTGTTAACACTTATCCGCTGGATAGCGATTTATCCGCTGTATAGCGTTAACCAGCCTTTGAACAACCGGGGCCTGGTCTGAAAACGGGTGTGGAAAATGGCATGTTTAGGTCTGAAATAGGGTCGGGATTTGAAGTCCCGGGCGGCACACCTCCACCAAGAATTCCGAGGAGTACCCCCCCGGGCAACCAAGACTTGCTTTTGCGTGTTAAAGTAATAAAATCGCCGCAGAATATCTATAGGACGCAGCTGGGTTACATTGAAATTTTGTCGGAATTCAGGTTTAAATTGAACGACTCCCAGGGCTTTCGAGGAAAAAGGGAACATCAGGGTATTTCATGGGAGAAGTGGGGAAGATCTTTGAAAACAATGAGTTAATACTACCTAGAAAGCTTAACGGGAAAACGGCATAACGGAGTCCAGACGGAAAGCCAAGAATTGCAATCGTGGACAGCTGTCTCGACCTTGTTGGATAAACCGGCAGCATTTTCGTTTGCAGTCCTTTGCATCATTTTGTTTAGAATATTCTTTGGATTAACTGTAGAGAACAAAGGATACCTCTTAGTATATTAACCGACTTAACGGAAAATTCGGTGACAAATTTCTGAGAACAACGGAATTTAGTAATGGAGGACAAGGAAGAGAATGCGAAATTTTTTCTATCGGATGAAGGGAACATGATTCATCCTGTGCTGGAGACCCTGCGAACTGAGAAAAAAAGAAAACACGCTGCTTGTTTTATTGTTCGTTGCTTTTTTTATTATGTTATTATTTAAAATTATGACATTAAAATTAGCGTGTCACAAAGTGACAGATTTCACAGGAAATCTTTCAGTGAACTTTGGCAAACCACGTAAATTAAAAGTTAGCTGTTCATAAAATTTGACCTTTTAACGTACTGTTATGTCCGCGTAGTGGTTCCTTAAGGAAATGGTTCATGCCATAATGTTTTCCTCTCAAAGAAAGGCCTTTCTCTCAAAGATCTTGACAAATCAAGTTGTTGTTTCGTCTGGAAATTGTTTCACCAGATGGGTACCTGTACAGTGAGTCAATTTGTAAGTGAGCTGCTTGCTAAATCTAGCAATCGAATGAATCCACCACTACTGTTAGCGACAGAATTAAATTTCTTTACTTTTTTGGGTTAACACTGCATAGTACCTTGCAAGACAGGAACAATAAGACAAGCGCAAATGGAATGGAGAGGAAACCTCGGGATGCCCCAGGGGTCACTCCAAACTTTAGCGGAATACACCCCTCTATCAAGTGAACAAGCTAAAACTATGGACAGATCTTTTCCACAAGCTGAATTAAACAAAGAGTTACAGTACCGTTTAAACTGTAAGTTGTCATATATGAAATGTCAAGACAATTAATTAGGTCCCGTTTATGTCCGAAACAGTTCATTCACAACTAGAAAATGTCGATACTTTGACTGTGAAGATTGCAGAATTTCTGGATGATTTGAAAAATGCTTGCATTGCCATTTCTACCCATATTTCTAAGCTGACTAACCAGGTTTTAATTCTTGAGATCATCACAGCAGTCATTTCGATCCAAGGGGTAAAATGTCTTGAGGTTTCAAAACGAATTAATGAGCTGATAATTGCATCAATGTTTATCGTTCTCCAAGGGTGCTAACTTTAATCAAATAAAACCGAGAAACATCACTTTCCCCTCAGATGTGTCTAATCGATGTTTCGCCTACAGCGTTTTTTTTTTGCTATGCCTACCTGAGGTATGGCATGCAGCTTGTGAATTTTGAACATATGTTCATTCATAAAAGCTATGAGATAAATGCAGGATCTTTGGATGATTGCAATTGCATCTGAGCGGTTGGTTCTTAGGGTAACGGTACCTGCTTAATCTCAGAAAGTTCAACCCATCCCAAAATAACTGAAATAACTGAAGCAAACGAGAGAACGGCGCTGCAGAAAAAAAAAAACCAATGCAACACGCTAAGATAAAAGAGTTCCGTTTTCCAATCTTGTTTATCTCTTATTCAGTCGGAAATGCGATAATTTGATTAGCATTGCTTAGCTCTGCTAGATTACAGAGCTCAAGGGGGCACGTTTGCTTGATAATCGAAAATGTTAACTGTGAACATGAACGATTTGATAACCCATAAATAACTGATGAATTCAAACATTTACTGGGAGGAAAGAAACAACTGTCTGTCTCTGTTCCGCCCTCAAGAGGACTCAAGACCGCTCCTGGGAACGATGTTGGTAAAGAGGGTGTGGTCTGATGACCGTCAATGGATACCACCTCGCTCCTCCCGTTCTCTTCCCCTGCCCGTCCCACTAGTCAACTAGTAATCTCTAAGAGCGACCCCAATTAATGGTTTTTATATTCTCAGTCATTGGACAAGTGAACCAAGGGGGCCAGCATTCGTAACGTTTTATTTTGTATAAGCAGTCCACAGTGGTCCTCTACTGAAGTGCACCCGGACTTCTTTAATAAAATATGGGTGGAAAGGATTTTGACAGTGGAAAATAGTTACTACTAGGTAGTATTGAAGATGTTGAATTCACCCGGTTTTTGCTTGCTACCTTACACTTTGTCTGCTCCTAATTTTGTACTATACGTTTTAATCTATGAAAATATGACCAATAATAATAATAATAATAATAATAATAATAATAATAATAATAATAATAATAATAATACTAATAAACATATTTAACCAGGGTAAAAAATTCTAAGAGTGTTCAATGTAAAAGTCCTTAATCAACGTTTTAAAAATTAAAAGAGATTCGGTTTCTTTTATACTTGATGGCCAATTATTAAAAACTTGAGCCCCGAAAAAGTAACAGCCCTTCTTAGCAGATTCAGTAGATACCTTTGGAACAATGATATCGAGACCATTACGCCTAGTGGAATATTGTGCGAAGTCTTGACAAAATACTCCTTGAAGAGATCTGGAGCATTGTTGTGGACACATTTAAAGACAAAAGTTACAATATGCATATTACAACGTGCCTTAAGTGACATCCAACTTACTTGTCGTAACAGATGCTCGTGAGTAAGGCTACTATCCTTACCCACGAAATATTAGAGAAAAGCAGTTAGCGTTTTGTCCCAACTACAACTTCACTCCAGGTATCATCTCATGAACGGCTTCCCGAATTGTTTTCATGTGGCCATGATTTCATGCTATATTAAGGTGGCCGAACACAATTTTCAAGTGCCAATGCCTAATTCACCATTACTTTTAAACTATTTATCCTTTGGTGCCTGTTTTTTGCAAGAGTCAAGGTTAACCACAGAAGTATTTGTTCTCGCATTTTGGTTAGGGTGTGTGTTGTTGCCATGGCAACGGCGCTGGTTAAAAACGAGGCTTGAAAAATGGTTTTGTTTATTTAAAAAAAAATCCAGTCGTTAGATTGTTTCCATCGTTTGCCCACTACGAGTTGACATTAAGTCCCTTCAGTGTCAACATTGTTCTAATACAAATTTGACATAGGCGATTTTCGTAATTTGCCCTAAATCGTTTTCTGTATCATTAAAAATTCCGTATGTCAAAATTCAGATTTTTCGTGATGGATCAGTCACGTGGTTTCTGAATCATTTTTTCGCCAAATTTCCTGAAATTCTAACGACTGGATCGTCAGAAATCGGCAAGTTTCTGCAAAAGCAATCAGTCTCAATTTTTCGAGCAGCTGCGCATGTGCTGCATTTAACTGGGTTCTTTCAGAAACAAACAAAAGCTGAGAATTGCTGGGTTCTTTGTGTCGTTACCTTTTTTAACATACCTTTGTTATAAAGACTAAAACCAGCAACACACTGAGTTCAATTACGAAGAAAAATAGCAAAGATAGAGCAGGCATTGAGCAAATAAAATGATCACTGTATCAACGGCATGTTTGTTTTTGCAATCCTTGTGCGCGCGCTGAATCGCATCAGCCAAAGCGCGCGCGAAAACTGTCTTCGGCCACCTTAAAGCAGAATTGTTGAATCGATTAGTTATGTACAATTTCAATCTCGTGCGGTAAGTTGATAAACCCTGGGAATGGGGTTGGTGCAGTTCCTCCATTTTTTATCCAAGTGAAGCGAGCAAATCCAACCTAGGAGCTTTACTGAGTTGGCAAGCGTGGGGTCCCGCGTGGGGTTAGTTCTCTCCGCGCCATGAGGTGCATAAGGCTACAACTTTCTCTCGCCAACCAGCCCTTTCTTGCGTCGCGTTACTGACGTCAGCCCAGCTGGTCCATCTCTCTTGCCTGGATTGTTTTTCCATCGTCCTTTTCCATGTGGGTTTTGGTCGTCCCACTCTTCTCTTCCCTTCAGGTTGCCATTCCCCTCGCCAACATGCAGTCAACCTTTCTTTCCTTTCTGAGCATGTGGCCAATCCAGTTCCATCTTCTCCTTCGGATTTCATCACTGATCTTCTTTACGCCTGTTACTTGAGACATTAGGGACCTTCAGATTGGACTACGAGTACGATTGCGAGTTTCGAATTTCAAACCAGTGACGTTTCCAGAGTCCTCGCTCTACATGTTGGTGTTTAAGTAGAGAGGGAAGCTCATGGGATGAGATAAGTCTGTGTTGTCAGTGGCGGATCCAGACTTTGAGCTAAGGAGGGGGCCCGGTGTTATTTTACTTGCCCAGCCGGCTTTTCTTCCTGCAGTCATTCCTTCTTTCTTCACTCAAAATAAGGGGGAGGTCCGGACCCCCTGGGCCCCTCCCCTAGATCCAACACTGGTTGTGATAATGTGGGGCCCGCAAACTAGAATTGAAAAGTCGTTATCGTACTCGATCTCGTACTCGTACTCAAATCTGAAGTACCCTATTGTGTCGTTTCGGATGCGTTGCGGACACTAATGAAATTCTTAGAATCCGTCTCAGGCACGTGATTTAAAATCCGCGTGGGTCCACACGCCTAATGTGTTCTTTACCGATCCTGCGTGGGCTTCTCTCGGGCATTACTCGACTTAATGTCCTCTGCAAAGAACATAAAGATTTAGCATTGTAGGAATCACAGCTGACGTTTAAATTTAATTTTACATCGCTAGGCTAACTACTAAGCTAGGCTCGCACTGAGTAACACTCACGAAACGTTACAATTTACGAAAGAGAAAGGTCATTGCGTGAATTTCAGATCGCTAGTGTTTCCATTCGATATAAAATCTCGTTTATCACTCCCCGGCAGCAGCAAAAAACACTCGACCTATATGTCCATAGAGAGGAAATTAGAAATGACGAGATGCTCGAAGACGTCCCTAATAGACAGGATGCGCGTTTTAATATGATGCCAATCTTTTAAGCTCTCATTTAAGTTACATATAACGTTTTATCCCGGATAAAACGTCATATGCAACTTAAATGAGAGCTTAGATCAGAATATGGCAATCTTTGGTATGCATCTTCGCTCGTTAACGGTGATAGCAATCTTCTTTGAGTACGTTTACCTATGGACGTGCCAAGTGATAGGCGCGGAACGTGACCAGTCGGCGGCGTTGCCTAAGCGTGTTGCACTTTTGACCGGCCCAGTGGCAACTGATGGTGACAATAGAGGTTTGTATGGAACCAAAACTCATTGGCAAAGGCATTTCTGATGATTTCTCTCGATTTGTCAACGTGGATGGGGTTTAATATGGACCTTAAGACCAGTAAGGAGACTGCTACAACCTGTCACAGTCGAGAACAATCGAGACAAATTTGAGCCTGTCGCAGTTCTTCCTTGTAGCACGTTTCTGTTGCTTGCTTAAGAACTGGAGACTTTCGTACCGGTGAAAGAAAGAGGTTTCAAATCAAAAGGCTGGCAATTTTTCCTGTCTTAGGAACGAGACCTTTGTACCAGTAATTGACTAAAAAGACGTTTTTAGGTTTTTTGATGAATGTATGAACTCTGTCCTAGATCACAAGCATCTTTCTTTGTAGTTACGGAATGGTGCTAAGAGTAGAAGGCACTTGCGTCTCTAAGAGGTATATGTGGTTAGCATGCAAACGATATTCATAATCATGGGCTGTACCTCGCGGTTAAAGATGACAAGAGATGATTGGAGAGCAGTATTTTGAGAAAATTTTGTAGGAATGTTCCAGACTAGCACAATGCTTCCCCGATCAAATATGCAACAATTACTTGTACAGTCTCCTTCAAATAAATTGAGACAAATAGCGGGACTTGACATCAATGCATACTGGGCCGTCATTGTTTTGCGCCATTTTTTGGCTCACTTGGATCATTCGCTCAGTAAACCTTACTAAGTAAACGCAGGAGCCCATCATGTAAACGGCAAATTTCTCGGTTTCTCCTTGACTGCTTTGAGCTAGAATGCCCGCGATCTATTTTCCATCTTTCATTCATCTTATGTAAGTCAAAGTTTTATTCACCTCAAATATGATCAAACCGCGCTAAGAGTTAACTAATTTTCTTTAGTGTGATAGCAAATCGATAGACTGGTCTAAACAACCACAAGGCTTTACAGATTGTTCCTTCTCAGTACTTCAGTTGCTTCTGTCGAATTTCTACCTAACCTGCCATTAAAAGTGCCGGAATATATGAAAGACTATGTATTCTTTGCTAACGCCTGTTTGCAAAATCGTCCTTAATTCTATTGTTCGTTCGGAAGGCAAGATTGGTTTTGGCTAATTTGGCATGGGAGTGGCTTTCTCAGTATGTACAATTTTCAGCAGTAGATCAGATCTGTTCTTTGGCATGAACCTTAGGTTTCACACTTTGCCTCTCTCCGCCCAGGCGTATAAAAGAGTTCCGGGGAATTTAATGCTGGGAATGACCCTGCTCTGGGGCTCGTTTCTCGAAACCCCCAGAAACTTATCCAGCACGTAAAGCCATTGTTAGTTTATCTGTATCTAAAAACGGACAAGGCTGCCATGATGCGCCTGAAACTTCTTGTATGAAAGGAACCTCTGCTCGTATTAAGAATTTGTGGATTAAACAGCTCTGTAATCGTAAGGTTCGAGATTTTGCTATGGCTTTACTGCCCCGAAAAATTTCGGCGTTCGAGAAACGGGCCCCTGAACTGGCATCCCATCCACAGGCAAGGAGGAACACTCCTAGACGTGAGAGTTCCGGCCTGATAGGCCGGTTAGATCGTATGTAGGCTTTACCTTACTAGATCCGATCTCAACTGATACAATGAAAGAGAAATCTTGATGCAAATCTGGAGTCGAGTACAAGCAACCAAGTTCATGTTTCCATGTAGAACAATCTTGTCTGCGCGCAAAACATGGTGAAGTGGATGGACGTAAGCCGTGCACTGCTGTAAAGAGCTTTGTGTCTTCGATATCATCTAGGATGCGATGTAACAATAAGCATGTAGTCTATTTTCACATACTGAAACAGCTAACTTTCTATAATTATAACTGCGACTGAGTTAGTCCAGGGTTCTGTAATCCAGCAGTCCACTTTCCATTCGACTCATTTTCAAAAAAGGCCTTTTATGCGTGTCAGTCGAGAGGAAATTTATAGAGTTGGTGCCTCGAACTTAATTTAGGGCATCTTCTCAAATCAAGCCTTTCGAACCATTTCACAGATTTAGTCTTTCGATGCTGGCTATTTTAACAAGCTCTACGACTCTAAAAATACCTTGAAAACATCACTTATCGTGCTATCAAATTATTTATCACTTGCGTCCAAGGCAAACTCGCATCAAACAACACCGATGCTCTGAGCTTTTGACCTTTTGCTGTCAGAAAATTAATTTGCGTGATAATACTTTGATATCGAGCGTTTTTCGGGGAACGAGACCTAATGGAGCCTTCAAAAAGACTCTTTAAAGATGTTATCTACGTGTTTAACATCTTTCGTGCCATATGTTTAAGGGAACGTTTTTCCGGCATGTGTGAAGGTAGTTTGTGTCTTCCATCGCATGTAAGTCGGAATTCGGCGTGTTTTCCGGTGTAAAACTTTGGTTTCTGTGCTTAGTTTAGCGGGAAGACCACACACTATTTTGCATGAGTTCCGTGAAGCGTGGAGACGAGAGATAAAGGCAAGTTGAAGGATAATCCTCGCTGACAAGGAAAGATGACATGTGCAAGCCATCTGCTTTCCCGGATCTCTGTCATATCCAAGTTCGTCTCGAGAATACAAAGAAAAGAGTCAGCACTTGATTTAAAACAAAAGGAAAACAAACTTACCTTACTGTGAGACTGCAAAAAGTAACAGAAAATCTAGAAGAAATACTCTACCTGATGGTTAATCGTTAAGTCTTAAAATTCTCTCGGTTGGTTTCAAACTGTGTGTGAAGGCCCATTTTCTGAGACGACGACGAGAGCGATTCTTAATTTTTCACTCAAATTCCTGTAAGTCATGAAAGTGTGAAAGACTTATCTAAGACTCCTTCGGTGCAAAAGCCCTTATACCTATAATTTAAGGACGGTTATCCCTCCTTATCTCGAAAATTAATTACGCAACTATCCCCAAAATTACGTCTCTTTGAAATTTGCCGATATGTTGCAGTGTTCATCGTTCGTGGGCTCAGAAATAGTTTATTTCTAAATCTTTGCTCTACGTATTCTTTTTATCAGAAAAAAAGATTAGGCTTCACATAATGGCTATACAACGTTAACTTTGAAATCATGAATCGTCTTCATATACCTATCAGTTGTGCGACTAGAAACACCCAGGATTATTATTAAAAAGCTAAACTGCTTATCAGTTATACCTTTAATACTGAGCCCAGTTACCCCTTATCCATGTAATTATTTTTCTACATATCCGTTTAACCCTTAAAAAACCTCCGACCTGCATCTTGCTGGCGCACTCGGTGTGCGGTTAGCAGTTAACTGGTAAGTTGTCTCCCAGCCAGCTAAAATATGTCCACAAGAGAATTAAGAGAAATTATCTCCATGACATAACTGTGAAGTTGTCACTTACATGTTGCTGCATTGTTTATTCAAGCAACTCTCCTAATCAAAGTGCTTTACTAGTTTGTGTAGCTGTTATTCTTATGATAAAATCAGTTACCTTTGTCTAAAGATCACATAGGACGGGTGCATCTTATTTAAACCTTTTTTAAAGTCTATGAACGATTCTTTATTTTTAGAAGAGCTCGTAATTTGTAAATCCTTTGAGTATGACCTAATAATATTAATAGCTAAGATCCTGTATAATATCGTATCGTGATAAGGTGGTTTACCAAATTGTGTTCTTAACGTTTGTGCTTCTGTCAAGATAAAACAAATAACCGAGTAATCCTCTTAAAAACAAGAAATTGCTTTTTCTTTGATTCTTCCAAGAGGTGAGTGACTTTAGAGTGAAAGTATTTCACTGCAAATATTAACTTTAGAGCAAGCCCTTCAATGGATACACGCTCGAATCATTCGTGATTGCATGGGAAAGAAAATGTCATGAAATGAGTGAATTATCGTCCACTGGATGTGTTTATTTTTGGACTCCAAATGAATTTGTCGCTATGGATTGACCTGAAGTGTTTCATCTTAATCAAAACCTTTAAAACTCATCTTGTGAATTTGCTTATGTTGTAGAGCTTAAAAATGAGAGCCTGCGCGCTCGAAGCTACATTTTCTTTTGGTCTCATATGTTTGTTCCACCGTCTCCTGAACTCTCCCTAAGTTTCTAGCACAGGGTAGGGACGTGACTGGGGTGATACAAGGTCAGCTTACTGCCAGTCGCGATATCGAGTCAGAATGAATTCAATATTTGGCTAGCATGGCATCTCCTATTTCTGTCTAACCGTAAAAAAAGTCTCCAGTCTCTGAGTGAATGTTTGAAGAGTGAAGGCCAAGATAACTATGGCTTAAGGTCGATACTCAGTCTTCGTTATTCTTTTCGTCTATCTGCATAAAGCTATAGACATTGTATGGAGAATAGAGGCTCTGATCACTGTTAAAAGGCATTATAAGAGAATGAAGAATACCTGGGGAAACTGCAGTCATTCGACTGACTCTCGCTTCTGAAAACAAAACTTACAAGCAGAATGTGTGTTTGGGGTTCAGACCATACTTCATGTTTGTTACCAATCTACGAGAGCTGTCGATCAAGACTTTCGTGTGGTGCTGTTTGTTTTTCAGCATTTTGTGAAACGATGTTTTTTTTAAAATTTTGAACTTTGGCACTCTTTGAACTGAAAAGGTTAAATGCAGAACATTTTTTTTGATGTGGTATTACAAAACCACAAAATGCTTCATAAAGACACGAAAGATACCTCCACTATACCATGCGCCAATTTAGACTAATATAAGGTTTCTCAATGAAATGGTGGAGAACTCTACAACATGGTCTTAACACGAGGCTCTGGCTTAAGAATACAGCTATCTGTAAATTGTGATGTTTCAAAATAAATCTTCTGTGACGTGATAAAGAATAGTTTAAATCCAACAAATTCGTCGCGTGTATGGAAAGAAAGAATTCTAATAGGAAAATGTAAGGTATGCCAACAGATAAGAACATTGTCTGGCCTGCTCAACATATCTTAGACTGCCAGTGACGTGGAGAACTATTATGAAATATTTCAAAGACGAAATTTATGTTATGCAAACATTAGAATTCATTCTTAGCCTTGCCTTTTTTTTCTTATTTTTGGGGCGTTTTTTTCAAAGATTTCCCTCCCATTCCAAAGTCTCCCCATTTTGATAGCATTCAGCGAGATCTACAAACAACTGAGCAAATTAACTTCTCCATAGCCCTTCTATTTTGCCTGTTTCAAACAGACGTTCGTTTCACCAAGAAGCCCACGAAATAGAAGACAATACGGCCTGTCCATGTACTTGTTTATTCATACTGTATAACCTGTTTACCATATACCTTGATATTGCTTAGCAAATATAAATTTTGACCTATTGTTACTGTACAAAAGTAGCCTGTATCGGCTGTGGTATTTATTGTGTTTTAAATTGTCATTGAATTCTTTTAAACTTTTCTAACACCTCTTCATTGTTAGTAAAATCAAGGGTAAAACAAAACATCACGAACTGAACATTGGTTGTTGAGATGTTTAAAGTGGGCACCCCCAGTTGAAACATTATTGACAAAAATCTCGGCCTAGTAACTCTAACTGCTGCCTATAATTCCTTTACTTCCAATTGCGCATAATTCCTTTGCACTCGCTGCAAAACAGCACTGAGAGCTCAGTTCCCTTTTGTCGTCAGTAACAAGCATGAAAGTGCGTCGTAGCAGCGCACGAATGAAAGCAATGACACGCGTTCCACACCTCACAACCGTTCGAGAAGCCTGCGTTGGGACTCATTGGTGCATACAAGTGTTCCTGTCTCTGGAAGTGAAGCGGGGGTTCTGGAGTAGGATGGCAGCAGTGAACAATACTTCTTGGCCCTGGCAAAGAACCTTGATACAAGAACAGAAGCAAACAATTAATATTATAACACAAATTTAGGCCCTTTTGCTGGCTTCAGGTTCACTTTGCTCACTGGAGCAAGTGAACAATAAAGGGATTGGATTGGATTAATCAGTTGGTCTGTAAAAGAGAGCAGGCAGGATTAATTTCATTCTTTGCAAGTAGCAACTCTTTGACGCTTGTTAAAAACTTTACGAGACCGTGACATTGCTTCTTGGTGAAGACTATGAAGGAGATCTGATGAAATGAATTACCCGTTTTAGGAACCAAACTTTCATCGCTGATTCGGAGTATAAGATCGGACGAGCTACAAAGCTTTCGTCGTAGCGTACAGAATTAGGGTCATAATGTACAGGAGGCATCATTTCAGTGCTTCTTTAGCTTGCGGCACTCAGTAGTCTATTGCAGGTTCCAAGTTAGATGAGTTTGGTATGACAACCGCTTATTTTCACTACACTGATTGTGCTGGCAGTTAAAGGTGCACTCACTTTAGTTAAATAAGTTGGATCATTTAAGGAAGTCAGTCTGTCACCAGGTATCTCAAACAAGGAATCATATTTTTAGCTTCAACTTGGACTTAAGCTGACAGCTTTGAATGAAGCTAGTCCTGCTCGCTGCTTGTCGTCACTGAACACTTCTTCGGGTTCATTTATCATGGTACGACCTGCACATCAGGTATTTGTTGTCAAATTTTCAAAAATTAACTTGATTGGTTTGTCTTTTGTATCTGATCCCGCACTACACGAATGCTTCACTTTGAAGGAACTTTGCTTTAGTCAAGTGAGCTTCAAGAATGTTTACTCGCTTTGTTTGCAAACACAACTCAGTTGTTTGGAAACATTCATATTTGCAGTCCATAAATTGTTATCAATGGCTATGTACTCAGTGACTTCACGATTGAAGCTCGAGGACCTCGAGAGGATTAAAGGTGTTATTGTAATGGAATTATACATACAACAATGATGGTTTCCTTGCTGTAAGATATGGGAAACCGGTGAGTGTAATGATAAAGTTACAAATTTAAAATCAACTGTGCAAAGGAGTCGATAATAGTGTATAATATTACAATGAAATGAAAGAAAAGGAACATATGTATATACAGTGAACTCTTCTGCATTTCATGAGACTTAGACAAAGAAATATGACCTGTGGAAGAAGCGCTTTCTGTCAGTCGTCTTGTTCACTTTGTGTAGTCTCTCAAGGCACGTTTTACATGCAATTGAAGTTTGCCTTACATATCAAAAAGCTTCTCGTTTGCATTTTAAATGTGACTCCAGGGTCTGCTGAATCAGCACACAGTGAACTAACTTTTAATCAGCTCTCCATTAAAGGGAAGTTGTTAACAGCATTTAGTAAGGCTCGTGTAAACCCCCAACTTGCTTTCGAGACCTGCTGCAAGCGTTCAGTTAACATGGAGAGAACTAAAGTTTATTTTAACTTTAAATGTTTAGTATACAAATGCATAAACATTTAGCCCAGCTTCCTGTTAAATGCGCGATGTACCGACCTGACCAAAAGTAAAAGGCTATTATGAATAATTATACACCGTCTGACTATTTTCTCATAGATTTACTTTGCAGGTAACGAGCGCACTTAAATTGCGTGCCCCAGGATTGATTTTCATCAATTGCGCACATCACGATAGATTACAGCTTGCGAAACTCCGTGTCTCATATTTCTTAACTTTTTCCAAAATACTGTCCGATTTTGGCAACAAAAACCGTCTGAGGGTTAGCCAAGTGGAAAAAAATTACTTTGAAATATAAACAAAACTCACTTACGAATTTGTTTTATCGCTGTGGAATTCAGTTGCGAAAGGAAGTTATCGATTTCTGTTCACTGGAATTTGAGATACCTGCTGTAAGGTGGGTTGCAGTCTTACAAGTGTGCCTCAGCTAATGCGAGCCAAAACTGAGAGAGTCAGGCTTGTAAGACCACAATTTGATTTATTGCAAATACAACGAGCAGTTAATTTGATGACTGAAATATTCCATTGAGTAACGAAAACCGATGAAAGTATTGTCTCAACTTTTTCAGTGCTGCACTCGAAAACGCCTCGTGCATTCTTTCACTTCTTTCATCTTTCACTAAGGCGGGTGTCATGGTTTAGGGAAGGGTTCTTTAAACATCACGGCATTTAGCACGTTGGATATTGATATTACTTAACGCGTGAAAGGTAAACCAAATTTTACCTGAACTCTGAAAATTGATGCAAAGTGATTCCGCAAGCACAAAGTGGCTTCTTTGGAAGAGCAAGTAAAATTGTTTCTTTCTCAACGTTTCAATCTAATTGACAAATAGGAGGATTAGCCCCAAGTACTCGAGCGCTCCACTCGAGTCTATAAGCGGAAAGCGAATATTTATTAAGGTCAAGTGTCCAAAACTCTATTCGAGTTGAATTTTTCTATTCAAATCGGTGAAAATTCATCCGCTTTACGTCGAAGTTAGTTTCGGAAGCCTCTGCTTCACGGTGATCCGTATGAGAGAAGTTGCGCTTTAATCTAGTATTGCAATTACTTAGACGATGCGACGTTAATGAAGTAATTTATTTTGTGATTTCAATAAGTTTACGATAAATCGCGATCATTTATTTCAAGCTTAAAAGGTGTTTATGCAGTGGATGGCTGTGTACTGTGCCTAACAATTTTACCGCTTGCACTGATCACGCGCGCAGTGGGTTTGTTTGGGCTTCCTGTCTTCGACGCGTCCCGTGTGCAAGACACCTCACCAATTTTGTGTTCACAGAAACCTGTTAAATTTAAAACAAACACCGGAAACTCAAACTTGCTATTAAACTTACCTATGTTTGGATTAAGCACACTTCTCACAGGAAATGCCATTTCACTCCTCCTTCTCGCGCCAATTGTGGTCGTCTTCGCCCTCCTCTTTCCTTCAGATAGAATGCTTTCGATAGAAAACGATCCGCGGAACTGTTTGGGTGTTGCGGGCTTGTTACTGTTGTGTACGCTACTAGAAAGCGCCCTGTCTCCTCTGACCGACTCATAAGAGGGAAGCATAAGAATGCTTCTGCGCGCAGCGTCGGGAACCCCAAACTCCCTCACAGCGTTGTTCGGCAGGATCTGCTCTGTGATAATGCTATGGCTTAACTCCTCCCTCTCGTCTTTTCTCTTGGGTTTTCTTCTTCGCCTCCTTCTGAATGTACCGTCCGCCAGCAGGTAATCGTGCAGTGAACTGACTGTCCAGTAATTGTCCTTGCCCCACGGTCGCGCAGGGTCGCGTAGAATCTTCACAAAGCACTTGTTAAACGACAGATTGTGGCGCACCGAGTTCTTCCATCCTTGGTACGGACCTCTGAAGAACGCGTAATGTTGAACCAAGTACTCGTTGATTTCTGTCAGTGTCAGCTTCTTTCCTGGCGAGTTTAAAATTGCGGTTGCAATGAGTGCAATGTAGGAGTGCGGAGGTTTTAGGCGCTCTGTTTTGGACGATAGGCACGACTCATTTCTCTGTTTGCTCGCGGACAGTTCTAAATCTTCATTGTTGAGTTGCTCCATCTTGTACGCGCTGGACCTCAACGTTTCGAGCTTTTGCAGATTGTTTCGCGCGTTCCTGTGGAACTCAGGCTTTAAGCAAATCTCAGCAATGCGCTTCTCTCGTTTCAGGCCTCGGAGAATGTAAATAATTCCTTTCTAATCTCGCTTCAACAAATCGACCAGCAATGGCTCCGGCTCGCTAGCACCACCCACATAGGATCAATTAGTGTTTACAAACAGTCAGGCCCGATCAATTAGACAATCGATTAAATTTGTGTACCTTGTAAAGCGGATTTAAAAGAAACACTTTAGCAAAGCTGTAGCATCAGTCAGCTACTCGTGCGAACGTGGCTGGCCGCGCTGTGTTCGTGTACGGAGTGGCATTTTAACATACCTCTCAGCAGACGCTATTGGTGTGTGCGCCAGGCGTTTGCATCTGTTCTATGTAAGCCAATCTTTTTCGAGGGTTGATTATTGAACATAAGCCGTGCTAAGTTTGGTTATCTCGTCAAGATCAATAGCTGTACGCTCTGATTTCAAGATAATTCGATCGGCGCCATGCAGTGAGACTTGTTCCTTTGTTTTTGGTGTTAAACTGATTCCGGTAGCAATTTATCTTAATTAGTGTCATTAAGCGGATTGTAGGCGACAACGGCTTTCCTAAAAACGCTATATTTCACGTACTTCTCTCAGCTATTGGTAGTCGAGCCCTTGTATAGGATGTTTTATTACTCAAGTAACATATATTACACTCCCAATCCGAAACAAATTCACCGCACGATTAAGCACCTTCGCTTCTTTCTGAGCTGTATTCAACTGCGTGATTCTTTAAATGGCAGCTGCGCATTGCAATAGAAAATTAGCGCGTTCCATAACAAAAGCAAAAAGAAGGTAAAGAAGTGACGATCTCTTCAGAGAGAAGTTAGTTATAAGTGTAAAATACATATTCAATTTTGTTAGGGTCCGAAGGGGAAAGGTTGAAAGACGATTCACACAAGCTTTGCTCCTTTTAATGGAGCCGCCAATTGCTAGGTGATGGATGCAACCTTTTTTTTGGCAAGTTTAAACAACTGTGACATGCGCGCTATTAAGGAATATCATAAACTACACAACATATAATATAAAGGAACTGGAGATCTGTTTGTTTTTGTGCCGTCGGTTTGCCCGCGACTAAAAAGTTGAAATCGTTTTGTTTTTCCACACCGGCCCGCGCGTGTTGCTCTCGATTTGGGCCTCGCGTCATTAACGCTTGATAAGACTTTATGTATGAAGAATAAACTTTCAACAGGGTCCATATAAGTAAAAGTTTGTTGTTTAGTCTCTTTGTTTATTCAGCAAGCTTTTCACATGAAATGCCTGGCAATGATAATCGTAGATCATGCTTTATCAACCAATTACAGTCAACCAACGCAGATGCCGCTTGGCAATCGACTGGCCATCCCAGCCAAGTCTGTTTACCCAAAACGCTAAAATACCGCAAGAACGAGCTTGTTCAAACGACTGTTTAGATTAAAACGTTTAGCTGAGACCATTCCTGGCTTAATATAAGGACATTCAAGAGTTGCTCGAGTGGTTGAAAACAACTGGTCATAAATTGTAAATTCCTGAAGTGTCAGTACAAGAATACCTCCGAGCGCTGCTAGCTGTACGATTCTGCTATCTTTGGAAGATGGACAAAGATAAAACAGGGAAACTCGAGAAGCGAGGGATGAAAATTATCGGCATAAGAACAGCAATCCATCACTGTCAGTCATCCGTACGATCTGCTGGAATTTCTGCTTTGTTATGCCCCGCCAGCTGAGTTGATTTTATGTTTAGTTTATAGTTCATCCCATGAAAATGTAAGCTTTTGAGGCATTATAGTAAGCAACACAAAACGTTAGTTGTAAAGACCGTCGATTTGTTTTGGTTGCAGAATAACAAGCGCTGGCTATACCCTTCAGTGCCTCGTCTCATTTCAATGAGTATTACCAGTCTTGTCAGTCTCCATTTCCAATTTTTAGCCTCTTTTTGTAAACTGTTTCTCTCAGAATTACTTGTTAATGATGATGAATCAAAAGTATACACTTCGCAATCCGTCAAGCTAATAAGCGTGCGTTGTAAACTAAAGAATACATTCACAATTTCGAACGCGGAAATTAAAGGTCAATGTCGGAAAATTGAAGAATCCGTAGTCACAGAAAAAATTGTCGTTCTTACGACATGTAAAAATACTGTTATCTTGGTGCGCGATGACACACCATGTACAGAAAAGGAAAGAAAGCCGACCAATTGACTTTTCCAGTTTTATTTCTGTTTTCTGACTCTTCTTTAGCTGTTTCATGACGAGAAATATTTCTGTTGTTGTGAAGTTGTGTGTCATGTTATGTTGCTCAAGGGTCAATCTTCATAGTACACCATCCTCCTGTGCGCTTGCTTACTGTTTATTCGTCTTTTCATCGTAGATTATCCTCCCTCCTCCCATGTCATTACCCCGATGAATTTAATCACAGACAGCCTGTCTCCAAATCGAAGTTAATTTGAGAGGCCATTTAATTAAGTCCTGATACGTTAAACTTTCGGTCGATGCTGCTATGTACGGAATACCTTTGAAGGAATCTGCCAAGACACGCTTATGCAAAACGAAAAATACTTCAACCTCCAATGCGAGGAATTGATCTCGCCGATCTTGTACGCTCGAGAGGAGCTTAAACCACTTTGTTTTCCGTAAAAAGTAGAGTTGTTTTTACAAGTGGTTCGCGAGTTTATCGCACACGTAAATAAAAACCAAAACACAGATTGAAACGAGAGAATACAAAGATCGTTAACTCCACTAATGAATTACCCAGGTGATTAATGTACTGCATTAGAAACGCAACGAAAAATCTCGAAAAATAGCTTTTATTTGCCTCCATAAAAGGACAGTTTTCTCCTTTTTTCATTTTTTCCATTTCAGTGGATGTGTTTAGCGAGTGAAAAGACAGGATTATGGTTCGTAACTGCTGTCATGTGTTTGCCTTACGTCATGAAGACAGGTTCGTGAGTTTTTTGCTATCAGTAGACGCAGTAATTGAACTTGAGCCACGATGAGTAAGTCAAAATCAGTTGGTCTTATCTTGATCACACGTTCGAAATATGTGCTAGGAACGAAAGATCGCAACTAAAATACCCGGCGCTCGCTTGGGCGCCATAAGGTACGGATGAGGTTAACGTTTCTTGAATACTTTCTCATTGATTGGCAGAAATAATCGCTTGAAACTTGCTGACTGTCACCAATAAGTTTTTTAGTTTTCCTCAGTTTTCGTAATATGTTCAAATGACCCTATTATGACCTCTCAAAGCAATGCGCATAATTTCCTTTCATTCACTCTAAGGTATTTACAGTTTGGCCAATACTATAATAATAGATGCCACAATACTGAGTATACAGATGTTTGAGTGTTCTTCACGTTCTTATAACATGCGATCTGCTGTAGAACACAGTCTAATAGACGTCTGCACGACGCTGTGATTTACTCTGTTTTCCGTCCTCAACCTCGTCCCCAGGGTGCGGCTTTTTTGTGGGAATGGAAGGGCATTTGACGGGAGTGGAGTGGAATGGGAAGGGATTTTTCCGGCCTTTTGAACAGAATGAGTTTCTCGTTCCCAGGACCTGAGAACCATTAGCGAAGCACACCAAGTCTAAAAATAGAATGCAAATCACTGAATTCCCCTCGAGACTCTGTCAACAGAAGCGTGTTCTGATGGAAATACAGGGAATGTTGGCGAAGTTTTCGTTTCACAAGTGTTTAAGGAACACCGGCTTTTGCCCTTATTAAAAGAAATCTTCAAAATCATCCACCATTCCAGTTTGTTTGTCTGAGTCATGGCGTCACTCGCGCGCTTCGCTATTAATTGTTTATAGCGCGCTTTTCAATTAAGGTGGTCTTATACTCTGACATTTAAATATTTCCCCCAAAAAACATTTTTTCGAAACATGAAGATTCACCATCCCTGACCAATTGTTAATCGTATTTTGAAACGATTTTGCTGTAATTACTCCTTGATGTATGTTTAAATTAAGAAATTCGCACACTGACAGCTATATTTCAACATAGCAACACCCATAGCAACCACTGTTTACAGTCTAAAAGTACATTACAATCTAGTACATTTTAATGATACTTTACAGAAAAGCTTTAGAGATGTGTACTCATGAGAATTTTGCATCATGGTCCCGAACATTGTTTCCTGTGCCATCTTGTACGCTCCTTATACTTGTTTAACATTTCTGTGACTGGTGTGTATTCGCGTATTCAATGAAACATTCATGTAAACCCTTTCGACATACCCCCCTCCCCTTTCCTTTAACCCCCCTTCCCGTTTACAGGGCCAATTTGGGTTCTCAGAGACCGAAGAGAAACTTTAAAGCCATATTTCTCAAAATGACCAAATAGGCCGATCACCAATATTTCACGCACGATATCTTTACAGGAAGAATATGAAGGCAGAAACCGACACAACGTAGAATGATTTTTGAAGGTGTACTATTTTTAATACCAAATCTAAACCTACTACTGCCGCAGAACATTTCCTGTCCTCTCCTAACCACACTGCTAACGACATGCAATTAATACCCATCGAAAAAATCTTCTCTAACCGAGACTCTATTCGCAAGGCCAGGGAGGCTTTTTTAATTCAAAAAGGCAGAACACTAGATCCTGACGGTCTTAACATCCGTGAAGAAACATTTTAACTGTTTTCTTTTATTATGTAAATTTATTATTTTATTTCACCATATGTTTATCTTTAATTCACACTGTCAACCATTTTTACGTATTTCCGGTAATATGCTACATAAAAACACGTGCCAATGTAAAACTCCCATTGTACCTGAAGAAGGCTGGTTTGGCCAGCCGAAATATAGTACACCTTCAAAAATCATTCTACGTTGTGTCGGTTTCTGCCTTCATATTCTTCATTTAATTTGTGAAGCCGATTAGATCACTACATTGATCCAACGTATACCAGCAGGATAATCGTTCCGGTTGCTGCTTAAACATTTTACAGTCATCTTTACAGGGTTTTAACGGAATGTTGTCAGATTTTCAACATTGGTAAAGAACACAGTTATCTAGGAGGCAAACCTCCAAAATTTGCAATTAATGAAATTCTATCCCTGTTATTCAGTTAAAACAGTTAATATTAGAAACCTTTTTCCAAATTTTACGAGATAAAATCCCTCGAAACACTGCTTTCTGAGGTTTTTGCTCCTGGACAACCTGCTTGTGGACAGCATGAACTGAATTGCATGCTTCTCGAACCATCCATTAGTAAGTTATCGTGTTTGTAATGAACACCATTTTTAACACTTAGGAGCTAGTTATTCATTAACTATTGTGGCAAGTGACCTGGAAATACTCATTTTTGAAGTCAGAGTGCAAAGTCTTTTAACGTGGTGCCAAAACTGTTCCACAGAGTTTTTTTTGCTAAAAACATCTTTTTTTTTGTATAAGACCCCCTTAATTCCCCTGAAATAAAACTGACAATAGATTTGCGTTCAAACTTTGCCCACTGAATATATATCATATGAGAACTTTAATTTTGAAATAAAAAACGGGAGTGCCCATACTCATTAAGGAGCACTGAGGCATTGAAAATAACCCATTTTGGCATTATTTAATGCTTATTACAAGAACGCGTTCCCAGTAATAATTGTAAATTTTTGTGACTGAAACTCATGAGAGCACGAATTAAACTGGAGTCAATGCATTGTATCGGACACAAATAAACTTTTTAAGTTTGATTTAGGCATAAAGCTGAATTCTTGATTAAAATTTCAACCAAATTTCTTGACATGGTTACCATAAGGCAAAATTGAAAAGACCACGGTTTACGTGGTATTTTCGTTATTTATTCAATTCTCAGCAATTTAAGAATCAGATCAGTCTTTCCTCAAGCAAAGTTTATGATAGGTTGATTACAATGACTGAAAAAAAGTTGGGGTGCCCGTGCTCGTTGGTGAGCTATAGCCATTTCCCAACTGACAGCGCTCAATATCAAGGCAAATCCGCCATGTTTTCAATATGCGCGTGCACGCGGGCGCGCTAAATGACGCCATAAATTATGCGCAGAAAGGATGCGCAGTGCAATTGTGAGGAATAACCTTAAGTGTCGAAAAGCAATTGGTTTTGCATTACTACGCCTTATGGCTAGCTCCGTGAGCGGGCAAGATGAACCAGATCGCGCGTTGTGATTGGCTACCCAAGCGGGCAAGATGGAACTATCTTGCCCGCTTGGGACTACCCGCCGTGTCCCGCGATAAAACTTTCCCCGCGAGTCAAATAATAAATCCTTTATTGACCAAGCTTTTTCGGTCAAGATGGCTGGATATTGGCCTCGTTCTCTTTTTGCGACTCCGTCTCGGTCCGTAAGCACGCAAAAAAAGAGAAATCGGCCAATATCCAGCCACCTTGACCTCACGCGTGGTCAATAACCCATATATATGGCCATAAAAATACTCATGTCACGTTTTCATCCAATCAGAAGTAAAACCAGAACCAACTCGTTCGTTCGCGTTTTTCCCGCTCTTTGCGTCAGCTACATCAGTTTGAAGAAATAGAAATGACAAAAACGCATTGTTGAGAAACAATAACTCTATCGTTTTACTTGACGTTTGATTGGCCAGAGTGATTACATTGGTTTTGGGTTAATGACACTAATTTAAAACCGCTATAATACAATATGGAGCAGTGTACTACAATGGCTCAAAGAAAATTTATTTAACCAAAATAAATGATTTTATGTAGCTTGTGACGTAACTAGACCCAGTACTTGGTTGCGGGAGTTTCTGTCATCCGGGACATAGATATTGCTAAATGTGGTTCACCTTCTCGTTTGTGCAGCTTGAATCATGTGCATGTTGTATTTAAGTGTCAGGAACAAGATACATAAAGGAGTATTTTTTAGAGTGGGGAGAAACCGCTGATGTTTACTATATTTGGACCAAGTTTGCTAAACATTTTCACGCCACCAAAAAAGGGTTTCAAGTTTAGCGTAAATAAGCCATAGCCTCATAGACTCTCTCCTGCCCTCCCTAGATTGAGCGAGCCAAATGTTGCCAAGAGCCACGACAATGACGTATTCGTTGATTCGGCGTCGTTCGCAATGTAGAAAATCTAGTGGCAGGACACATGACGAGTGAACACTTGATTATTAATGCACATGTCCAGCCGTTTTCCGCGCCTTGTCCCCTCCGCAGCATAGAAATCCCCTATGGGCGGAGGGTCGGAGTGCTGCAAGCCAAAGTCGAATGAATTACCCTGCGCCTGCACTCACATTTCTGCCCCAGAGTAAAACGTTTATTGGCATAATATAGTTTCCTCTTATCGTATGTAATATATGTTTAAGATGAGGACTGATAAAAATAAAGTCTGCTGTTTTATAGTTTTCTTTGGCGTTAATTTCAGTCTGGAAAACAGTTGCGCGGCAATGACTAACTCTTTCTCTCCTCGTTCTTCCAAATTCTTTCCTTCTTTCTCTTCCCTTTTATAATGACTTGCCTGTGGCTCTTCGCCGTCAACCATTGTTGTAGTCAAAATTGCTTTCATGGTGGCTAAACTTTGAACGCTAAACTGGGAAACATATGTTTCGGAAGCAAAATTTGTGTCCGGGAATTCGGCAAAAATGTTTTTAGCTGAGGCAAAAACATTTTGTTGTTTCCGAGCAGCAAAATTTGTTTCCGCAACATATCATCCCGTGTGGCACATTTGCCTTCACAACAATGTTTCCTAGTTTCAACATTATTTCCTTTTAAGTTTGTAGTTAATAATTGTCTCTAGAGGCACCTTTTCCTTGTGCCGCTGGCCTCACCGGCTATGAGGGGCAGGTGGCCCCGGGGCCCGTTTCTCGAAGCTCCTGGTAATTACCGGGCCCGTTGGTTAAGCTGTTTTGTTTTCCATTAAGGATGGGAGTTTCAAAAGTTTTGAAAATTGTGCAGTGAAGTTATCAGCTAAACAAACAAAGTGGACTTCATTAGAGGTCAGAGCACAACCTACTTTTCTTGAGATCGACTTTGATTTCAAAATATGATTTCGGGCCCGTTACCGGGGCTTTCGAGAAACGGGCCCCTAGAGACGAGAAAGCCGATAAAGGGTATAAGTACTTGGTGTAGGCAAAATAAACTGTTATTATTTCGTTATACTAGTAACTGGTGTTTTCACAGATGTGAGCGGTAACCTTTTGTCGTAATGTTGAAAGCCTTTCAACTACAGATAGTTAGTGTTTCATTGCCGCTAGTGCTAGAGAACCACCAGCATTGTCTGCCTTGAAGCGTGATGTCTCTGAAGCCTCATTAATTAATTTATTGTCCTTTCAGTTTAATAGTCCTAATTTTATTATAAAATTTCATAGTTGGTGATTACATAGCTCTTAGTTTTATCCTTATCCGTGAAGAAGACCCTTCTGTGCCCCATTTCAGTTAACGAAGCTGGCTTCCTCAGTTACCGGTTACCTGATGCTTCACTTAAAAGTTATGGGTCCTGAGGGCAGATATAAGGGTGCAGGTAGATATAATAAATGCAGTAAAGACAGACCACGAAAATGCAAGTCGATAAGTACTTTCTACGGTTAGTTTTCCCTCTTTAAATGCTTAATTACTGCTCCCAAGAGATCATTATGATTCCCTATGTTTTCCAAAGTTTGGAAACGATCTATCAGCTTGATTTATAAATTCTCTCTCACAAACGGTATGCTTTTCCCGTACCAACCTGTCCCCAGCTACAAGTTTTTGTTACTATAAAGCTGTTACTGGGGTTAATTTTTCAGGCAATGCTTCCCCCTAGCCTGGAACAAGCTCTTGGTCAGTGGGGAGGATCAAAAATGCTGGCGGGCAAGAGAAAAGGGAGCAATGATGCGCGAGCTGAGGGCTTCACTGGAGACTACCCGGCCAAGGGATACATACACAGGGGATACGTTAAGAAACATACCGTTTGTCGGATTATTGAAACATATAGTCCTTAGCTTGGTTACTCACAGGGTGGATGGTGAATTTGTTGTTCTTCGTACTTTAATATTCAATGATTATTGATTTCCCTGTTGATGGCATTACCCATACTTTGAGTTTGAACCACTTGGACATTGGGTGTTGAGAGTTCAGTACCATGAGAATATAAAATGTCACGGTCTTGGGCCCAAGGTGCTATGTGCGTGACAAAATTGGCGAACTCTTTAGGTACCTCGATCGAACCACCTTGCATCCCAGTTTATTTTGTGATTATTGAAATTATTCCGGGATTAATTTTTAACGTTTTTTTCAGACCTGAGACGAGTTAATTTTTTTTGAGAGACTTTCGTGCATAGCACTTGAAAACTAACAAATTATGTTGAAAGATTATTCAGAAGAATTTTGAAGCACTGAAAAAATTACCCATAGTTAATTAATTTTTTGCCATATAAATCTATTTCAGAAAGCGTAATGAACTCTTTTCATGCACATTAATTTTGCGTAACGTGATATGAAAGTAATTTGCATACGGACGACAGTCGTGTATATTTTCCGGTCGGAGGGTTGCATTGTGTTCATTCAACGTAGCTTTTAATACTGTGCTGTTTACATTACATTCTAAGCTCCAATCCTAAACGAAAGTCGAAGAAATG
>JAHPZR010048953.1:0-15767 GCA_019787425.1 Platygyra sinensis | reverse complement strand
AGGAGAGACGGTGTAAGGCAACCTTGAACTTTTCAGGTTGGATTAATTAACAGGCCTTTTTCGTCATAGGTGCCAACGCAACTCAGTGTCACGGATGCTTCGGTGATGATCTGGAGAGCTGCAATGTTCAGCAGTCTACACAGACTTGCAACTTTTCTTCAGGGGAAAGCTGTTTCGCAGCGACAGGCCGATTCCGGTTTAACAACTCGCCTGAGGATGTTCACGTTGGTACTGTTCGAGGTTGCATCACCTGCACAAGTAAGAGAACCTCATATAACCGCTTAGGAAGCCCAACGTGGGCAAGGGTGGGGGGGGGGGGGGCTCATATATAAAGAACGGGGGCCCTCATGGTACTTTTTAAGCGTTGAAAAAGCAGATCTGGTAACTCTTAGGATGTTCAGCCTAAAAAAGTTCACAGCGGGAGTTTTCACAGTACTTTTAGGGTACTGAGTCGAAGATAGTCACTCATTTAATGTGTTGTTTTAGAGGCAATAGACTGCAAGGCCGATACTGCGGGATACACGTTTCGAGACACAACCATGACCAGAACCAATAAAGTAGGATTGCAACTGTGGGCGGCTGTTTCGCTCTTGTTGGAGCTCGTCAGTACAGTGTAGCGAAGATATGTAAGTGAGTTCAAAGTTCGGAACTTGATATAGTGAACGGGTCATTTTGCAATTTATGTCTGTTGGCTCTTGGCTGGCGTTACACGTCTTTGCTACACTGTGCTGACGAGCTCCAACAAGAGCGAAACAGCTGTCCACAGTTACCATCCTACATTATTGGTTCTGGGGCGCGTTTCTCGAAGTTCCCGGTAACTACCGGGCCCGTTAAGCTGTTTTGATTTCCGTTAAGGATGGGAGTTTTAAACGTTTTGAAAATAGTGCAGTAAAGTTATTGGCTAAAGAAACAAAATGGACTTCATTAGAGCTCAGAGCACATCTTACTTTCCCGAGACTTTGATTTCAAAAAAATATTTCGGGCCCGTTAAGTTACCGGGGCTTTCGAGAAACAGGCCCCTGGTCATGTTGGTGTCTCGAAGCGTTTTTTTCCGTAGTATCGGCCTTGCAGTCTATTGCCTTTATATGCATTTTTTGGCTGATTAGATCTCTTGTAGATCCTACGTTGGCAGCGTTTATCGTATGCGGTCCCTTGCAGTTTATAGTCACAGTTGTTTTAGACTACGCATAGTCCGTCGAGCGAGACGCAAAATAAACCTGCGAGAAAAAAAATGGCCGGGCGAACTCGACGGAGTAATCGAAAGAGGGACTACTCGTAATCTAGTGTTGTTAGAGAATTGGTATCTCTTATATAGGGGTGAAAACATTTCAAGCCACGCCTACAAAACAGGGTCTTGTAACCTATTAGAAGTTCTTTTCAAAGTTTCCGACAAGGACCCCCGTCCTATTTCTATGGTACTGTCCCAACGCCCCCGCTCCCGAAGTATAGAGAGATACCACATGATGATGATGATGATGATGATGATGATGATAATGATGATGATGATGATGATGATCACACTTAAACACTTAAACGATGTGCCAATGTTGATGCATTGTTGTATTCATGTAAAAGTCAAGATAACAATAATAATAATGACTTTATTACAGTATTTACTGAAAGGTGGCTCTTCATCTGTAAAATTTATAATTACATTATAGTAATATCATTGTTAAAAAATCTATAGCTATGTATAATATTAGGGACGCTACAATATAAATTGGCCTTTGAATTGGTTTTGACGTTCTGTACTATTAAATCATTTAATCTTAACAGCAACAGCAACAGCAGAGAACTTTCTGCATTTGGGTTCGCTTAAAGGAACAACTGAGTTTTTAAGAAATATGACTAAGGAATGCTACAAGTATAAGAAAACTATGCGAACAGGCTCTTGGTGACGGCGGACAAAAAGGAGGCGAGAGAAACTGAAGAATTAGGAGAGCGAAGCGACCAGGGTGAGACCGATTCTTATTTTCGTGCTTGCCGGGACGTCTATGTTCAGAAATGTTGGCGTCTATGATAAATATCGTCAGATCCTGCTCAAGATTACAAAGTTCAGCCCCGTACTTTGGTCTAAAATTTGCTAAACCGCTGGTTTTGATGCTAATTGTTTTGTTGATTCATTTAAATAGGCGTCTCACGGTGTAATTGTCTTCTTGTGTTGTTTCATTGTTACAGATAAAACCACAGCCTGTGAAGATGTCACTACTTGGTTTAATGCCCTGCCACAGAACTGGACCTTGCTGGATTGTAACATTGAGTGCTGCACTGGCGACAGATGCAACGATAACCCGGTTCCCGTCCTTCCTGTCAATCCGCCAGCTGATAACTCTGAAGGTGTATAACACAGATCTTCAATCTGGCCTTATCTAAAATTTCCTCACATTAAATTTCAGTCATTTTATTCCGTAATTACAGTTACGGACACCCATTTCAGCCATGTCCTGAACATACTTGAAATATTGTTTTATATTGAAGTTTAATCAGAGTTCACTAAATTGTGGTATTTTATTGTCCAGCTTCCATCACAACACACTGCAACGAATGCCAGGCAGATGCAGGCCCTGGGGATGACTTGGCTAAGTGTAATAGTGAGCAAGTAACCCAAAACTGTACGACTCCCTCGATTGACAGCTGTTACACGCTCGTCACGAGATACAAGCGTATTTCTGTGCCCGACGTTATTCACACTGGTGTTTTAAGAGGATGCGTCTACTGTCCTAGTAAGAAAACCTTTAACATAATTCCACAATAACTATTTATTTGTCTTTGAGAGAGTATCGATTTATAATCACCTGAACAAATAACGCCGCAAAAAAGGAATTAAAACCACACCTTCATGGATATTCTTTTAGTTTGGCGCAGCAAAACTCCGCAGCAATTTCTTTCCCCCAGACGACTATGTTTAGCCAAATGTTGCAAAATTCAACAACATGCACATTCATATTCAACAACTTATATTTATGTTCAGCAAGATATATTTATATTCAACATTTTATATTTATATTCAACAACACGCATATTTTTTCAACTTCAACTCAAATAATTTGATACTAGCAAGCTCACAAATGTCACTCCTTGTAGAAAGGTTTCTAGAGCAACTGAGGCCATGAGGGCTGAACTGGCGGGTCGCAGTCTGACTTGACGTGGGAAGGGATGAGGTTTTTATTGATCCCGTGAAATATGTATTTAAGGCGCCGATACTTCTGGAAAATTGACAGAAGTCATCGAGTAGCTGGCGCCTGATAGTGTTTTCTCTTGCCACGGAAGCAGGAATGAATTTCAAACCACGGGATAGCAAGGTAATTTGCTCGTCTCTTAGTAGTGTATTTGACAAGTTTTGATATGTTGCTTGCGTGACTCAATGTCGTTTTGTATTTAACCGGGGAGGAACGGGGAATTTTGTTGAATGACGATATTGTGAATGTCGGGAACTTTGTTGTTGAATGAAATTATTTTTGGTTGAAGTTGAATAATTATTTTTGTTGAATGAAAACAATTTGGGTTGAAGTTGAATAAATATTGTCGTTGAATGAAATTATTTTTGGTTGAAGTTGAATAACTATTTTTGTTGAATGAAATTATTTTTGGTTGAAGTTGAACAAATATTTTTTGAATGAAAATAATTTAGGTTGAAGTTGAAAAAATATGCATATTGTTGAATATAAATATAAAATGTTGAATATAAATATATCTTGCTTAACATAAATATAAGTTGTTGAATATGAATGTGCATGTTGATGAATTTTGCAACATTTGGCTAACCATAGACGACTGCGAGTAAATTTCAGTGATGGATTTTTTTTTGATAATGACAGGTTTAATAATAGACTATTATATGTTTAGAATAACTAAGCCTCGATACCTTCATTACCAAAATGACCAAAGTCATGTGACGTGTGATCTTGTGCAAGGAAATAGTACAATGAGATTAGTGGCAGCTGCAGACGATACGTTGTTTATATATATTTCTCTCATTGACAATCGTTTTCTTGTTTTGTTTGTTTTGTTTGTTTTGTTTTGTTGTTGTTGGTTTTCTTTTAACTTGTTTTGGTATTTTGTTAAATTACTTCAGGCAAAACAGCAGCGTGTGAGGTCATCAATGCGTGGTTTAACGCAAATCAAGGTATAAACTTGCTCGACTGCAATATCGAGTGTTGCAGCGGTGACTATTGCAACAACCACAGCCTAACCCTCCATGACACTACTGGGACAGGAACCACTAAAATTCCAACGACTGTGGCAGACGGTAATAGTAAGCAAAAGTTGCATGCAATATGGGGTAATTAATGTCTGCTAATAGACCAGAGAGGGTAAGAGACAGGGAAAGGAGGGGAGGAGGTTAAAAGAGAAGAACACGTTCTAAAAACAAACGGGATATTCTAAAATGCTAATTTTTTAGCAATAATCAGCCAAATGAATGTGAAGAGTGATCATCGCAGTAAATTTTCCCTTTTAAGCAACTGGAAAGAAGAAGCCTGAAAAAATCAGGGCTTTTCAGGCTTCTTCTTAAAAGGGAAAATTTACTGCGATGGTCACTCTTCACATTCATCTACAACCGCAGTACAAATATGAATTAAAAAGATAAAACAAACAGCGGTGATAAACATATTGAAAACTTTCATTTTATAATCTTGACGTTTCGTATGCTAGTCAACATACATTTTCAAAAGAATAACGGTTAAAAATTTTTTGAAAAGCTATTTATACTGTATAAATGGGGTCTGGAACCTAGACAGAAACAACTGCAATCAATAGAAATTTAAGACGTTTCAAACGGAAACTGTCTGTAAAGGGACAATGAAAAGGCTTTCTAATAGAGTAAAAGCTTTTCACTGCTATTAGAAAGCCTTTTCATTGTCCCTTTACACACAGTTTCCGTTTGAAACGTCTTAAATTTCTATTGATTGCAGTTGTTTCTGTCTAGGTTCCAGACCCCCATTTATACAGTATATATAAATAGCTTTTCAAAAAATTTGTAACCGTTATTCTTTTGAAAATGTATGTTGACTAGCATACGAAACGTCAAGATTATAAAATGAAAGTTTTCAATATGTTTATCACCGCTGTTTGTTTTATCTTTTTAATCAAGTTACGATGGCCGAAGACCAAGAGTTTATAAAATATGAATTATTTCATATATATTTCGCAATAATCAGCCACTTAAATGAAATTCTTACCAAAGGCGGTCAAAAGCGAATTAAGGCTGGTAAAATATCTAAATACAAGTTGAATGTTGCCAAAAAGGTACTTCATATGGTAAAATTTATCTCAAAGAGCATGATTTCTTCCAAAGTTAACGCATGTGAAATGCAAAACCTGCAGGGAACATGGAAATTTCCATGTACCTCGCAAGCAGTTTACCTCAGATGCAATAATAGAAATTTTCATGTACCTTGCAACGAAACATATATATGGCAAGGTACATGGAAATTTCCATGTAGCTTGCAACGAAACATATGGCAGGGCACATGGAAATTTCCATGTACCTTGCGATGAAACATATGGCAAGCCGTATGTAGGCAATTGAAGAAACGTGAGGGGACTGGGGAAGAGTATGGTTCCTATCCGTTTGTTCGAAAAACTAAGATATCCAAATGAAAGACCAACTAAATTTGAGAGCATTTATCAAAAATATAAGTATTTAGAGGAGGAAAATGGCAAAATAGTAGCTCTTCAAATATCATCTAAAATAGAGAACTTCTATGGATTGGGTAGACAAGCCACAAAATTATAAAGATTTGTATGGAATTTTTCAATTTTTGCGACGATCCCATTTGAACAATTTTCTGCTGAAAACTCTAAAGGCCTGTTGACAAAGGCGATTGCTGTTGAGACAACTTGATGCAATTATTGTTGCGCTAAAGTTCCAACAAGTTTCAAACATGTTCGAAACCCCTGCGATATCGCGGCGACAAATCGCACTGAAAATCGCATCTGGTTTACACGTGAAATTTTGGAGTTGCAACTTAAGGTGGCCGAACACAGTTTTGGCGCGGGCACAAGTATTGCATAAAAACAACCATAAATAGAGCGGTCATTTTATTTGCTCAATGTCTGCGCTATCTGTACTATTTTTTTTTCTTCACAAATGAACACAATGTATTGAATTGATGGTTTTACTCTTTTATTACAAAGGTATGTTAGAAAGGTAACGATGCAAAGAACTCAGCTCTGCTATTTCTTTGTTGCTAAAAGAACCCAGTTAAATGCAGCGCATGCGTAGTAAGTCGAAAAAAGTGCGATTGAGTGAAAAATTGACTTCTCAGAGGCGCTTATTTCTCGAGAACCACTCATGAGAATTTCACGAAATTTGGCACGAAAATACTTTAGGAAATAAGTAACTGGAGGATTGAAAAAAAATTGAACTTTAACAAAGGAAATTCAAGATATGCCAGTAAACCTTCAAAGAGGGATAATTAAAGATCTGTTTGTTAAATTATTATTAAAATAGCGCTAACTTGCGAGTATCGTTACAAGCTTATTGCATGCAAATTATAAAGAAAATCTAATGACTAGATTTTCTGCAAATAAACAAAACCGATTTTAAACACCTGTTTATATTTGATCATGTTGCCATGGCAACGGTACATACGTCAGCTTAATTATCAAAAAGTTGAAGTTTGTGTTGTTAACTTGCTTGCTGCCATTTTTGGTGACCAAAGGATCAAGGGTTTTAGAGAAAAATGTAAATGAAACAGAGGTAACAAAAACTGTGTTCAGCCACCTTAGTAACATTTCAACTCAGTTGAAATGTTTAGATTTTCAATCTAATCAATTTAAGAAACTCGTCCCAGTCCTCTCACGTTTCTGCAATTGGCTATGGAAATTTCCATGTACCTTGCCATAAGTTTCATCGCAAGGTACATGGAAATTTCCATGTACCTTGCAACGAAACATATGGCAAGGTACATGGAAATTTCCATGTACCTTGCGACGAAGCATATGGCATGGTACATGGAAATTTCCATGTACCTTGCGATGAAACATATCGCATGGTACTTGGAAATTTCCATGTACCTTGCGATGAAACACATATGGCAAGGTACATGGAAATTTCCATGTACCTTGCAACGAAACATATATATGGCAAGGTACATGGAAATTTCCATGTACCTTGCAACGAAACATATGGCATGGTACATGGAAATTTCCATGTACCTTGCGATGAAACATATGGCAAGGTACATGGAAATTTCCATGTACCTTGCAACGAAACATATGGCATGGTACATGGAAATTTCCATGTACCTTGCGATGAAACATATGGCAAGGTACATGGAAATTTCCATGTACCTTGCAACGAAACATATGGCATGGTACATGGAAATTTCCATGTACCTTGCGATGAAACATATGGCAAGGTACATGGAAATTTCCATGTACCTTGCAACGAAACATATGGCATGGTACATGGAAATTTCCATGTACCTTGCGATGAAACATGGCATATCGCATGGTATTGGAAATTTCCATGTACCTTCCAAGGAAACATATGGCAAGTTACGACAGTGTGTATACAGCTGACTGGCAAACGTATCCGAAATTGAACAGTTAACAACAGTTAATCTTGCTACAAAGAAGCTATGTATTTATAGCGTTAAGTCAGTTATTCGAGACTTCTTCGCTATAAATTTAGTAAGTGAGGTGACGAGGCAGATATTTGGAAAACATATGATTTCATACAAAATTTATTTTGGGATACACAAAACCCTATCACGATCTTATCAAGACAGCTCTCTTAAATGGAAGATTCGAGGACCTAGAAATCCCGGGGGGTTACTTAACAAAGTTTAATACGGGGAGGCTCCGCCCCGAGGTCCAATCCCTTACCTTTTATATACCATTTTGGCAGAAAAGGTACCCCTTTTATATACCTTTTATTGAAAAAAGGTACCCCTTTCACAAACCTTTTTCTAGGAAGTCTTGTTCTCAATTTCATGTAGTGCTTAATAAATAAACTGATACAGCCTACCCTTTTATAGAGCTGAAGCCTGGAAAAGGCACCCCTTTCGGGCGGAGCCTCCCCGTATAGGCCACTATAGGGAGTACCCCCCGGGCTAGAAATTAAAGAAACAACATATTTCAATAACTTGTAACAAATGTTCAGTGAATCTTTTAACGTTTGGAAGAGTATAGTCTCTTGTTTATCACTGTATTTACCTTCGGCTGCATGTCACGATGGGTTTAGTCCCTTGCTTGGTTCGTGTTCACTGAGTTTGTCTTCGGCTGCATGTATGGGTTTAGTCTCTTGTTAAGTTCATGTTCACTAAGTTTATCTTTAGCTGCATGTATGGGCTTTACCTTAGTCTTTTGTTTAGTTCAAGTTCACTGTGTTTATCTTCGGCTGCATGTATGGGTTTCAGCACTTAAGGATTGAGTATTTATATTTGTAAACTGCTTACTCACAATACGTTATCTCCGTCAGCCTGATTTACATGTAATCGGACCCAAAACTTAATCTTCGCGTACAGATAAGTTTCTTTTTTTATTTATTAGCTTTACAATGTCACACGTACGTTTTTAGCGAAAATTACAAAAATGGCGCACTTGGATAATAATGACCTGAGTACTGACCTACAAAATATACTTTTGCAGACATTAGTTCATGGGCTTATTCTGCGTCTATTTTAATTCGACTCATTTAAGTTTATTGACACTTAGCACTGCAAGGCAAAATTAATCTATTTCTTTTACCTGTAGATTGATGAACTGTAGCATGTTCGCCGATTGTCTTCTCACCTAGTTTCGAACAGCCTCACTTGCTGGCAGATCAACAACCAGTAATGTACAGTCGTCCCGTCCTGTTCAGTGTCGTTACAGCTTATCAGGCTACCAGTTCACGTCTGCTTTCAACGCAAGAACTTGTTTGTTTCGTCATACTAATAAGTCAGTTCAAGGCTTTGATCTGGCCACCAGCTCGGGTTACTAATTCGCAGTCTATTTGCTGTGCAATTTCAAAATATCGTTATATCCTCATAGTGCTGAAAAAGCAAGTTGGAGCAGCCGAATTCAAAGTTGCTAGTTATCCTATACTACTTTTCAAAAGGCTCAGGAATTCAAAAATGTCACAAAGGTGTAAATTTCATGTGTAAGCGACACTCGACCTATTTTAAAAGCGCCAATCAGAAAATGCTACATGGATAAATTCTTTCAGTATAGTTAAGAGTGATGTCCAAGGAGAGACGGTGCAAGGCAACCTTAAACTTTTCAGGTTGGATTAATTAACAGGACTTGATCGTCACAGCTCCCAACGCAGCTCAGTGTCACGGATACTTCGGTGATGATCTGGAGAGCTGCAATGTTCAGCAGTCCACACAGACTTGTAAGTCGCCTGCAGGGGAAAGCTGTTTCGCAGCGACAGGACGATACCGGTTTAACAACGCGCCTGATGATCTTTACGTTGGTACTGTTCGAGGTTGCATCACCTGCACAAGTAGGAGAACTTCATATAACTATTCAGGAAGCCAACGTGGGCAAGGGAGGAGGGGGGGGCTCATATATAAAGAACGGGGGCCCTCAGGGTACCATTTAGGCGTTGAAAAAGCAGATTTGGTAAATCTTAGGATGTTCAGCCTAAAAAAGTTCTCAGCAGGAGTTTTCACAGTACTTTCAGGGCACTGAGTCGAAGAAAGTCACTGTCACTTAATGTGTTGTTTTAGACTACGCATAGTCCCTCTTTCGCTTAGTCGGTCGAGCGAGACGCAAAATAAACCTGCGGGGGAAAAAAATGGCCACGCGAACTCGACGGACTAATCGAAAGAGGGACTACTCGTAATCTAGTGATGTTTTAGAATTGGTATCTCGTATAGGGGTGAAAACATTTCAAGCGACGCCCAAAAAACAGGGTCTTGTAACCTATTAGGAGTTATTTCAAAGCATGTTTCCGTCCTATTTATATGGTAGTGCTCAGAATTATATAGTTCAGTCTAGTACTTTGGTCTACAATTTGCTAAACCGCTGTTTTTGGTGCTTAAATTTTTTGTTGATTCATTTAGATAGACGTCTCACCGTGTAATTGTCTTGTTGTGTTGTTTCATTGATACAGATAAAACTACAGCCTGTGAAGATGTCCCTTCTCGGTTTAATGCCCAGCCGCAGAACAGGACTGGATTGTAACATATAAAGTGCTGCACTGGCGACAGATGCAACGATAAGCCGGTTCCCCTCCTTCCTCTCGATCCGCCTGATAACCCTACGGATGCCATCCCTACTGGCTCCGCTCATGCAAGTTACCAGACCCCAACGACTATCGTATTGGCCTTGGCAGTCACCCACTTCCTAGGCGCTTTTTGGCTTTTAGAATGTAGCAGTTTGTTTAGCCATCATACTGGAGTTCAGTCACGGTGTTTTGAGGCAAAACGGGCAAAATTAACTTTCAATTTAAGGAAACCTGAAAATAATAATTTACTAAGATAGAAAAACACCAAGGAGATGATAATAAATCATAAGGAAACAAGGATGGCCAAGGATGAAGAAGATTAACACGGATTCTTAATAATAACTTGAAACATGTAAGCTAAACTTTCCAAGATGCGCTCAAACCATGACGTCTATACTAATTAATAAGGTTCGAGACTAGCTTCGCTTCGTAACGTATACGTAATGCATATATTAACGGGTTTTCCACAACTAATGGCTTATGGCATGGCCGGTGACAGTAGTTATTGTAGTATAGATAGAGTATAATTTGGGCAAATAAGCATGCTCAAATTCAGTTTTTCCCTTGTGCTTAATTACAATAGCACTTGTTTCAGCTCTACACTGAGACTTGTGAGAAACGTCCGCGCTAAACATCGGGCAACCATATCACGACTCCCAAACCCAGCTAGAGTTTTTTGGAAGCCTTCATTCTGATTTGCATTGCATTACTCTAACAGTCGTTATGCCTTTGTAGCGTAAAGCCGAGTTTATTACAATACTTTCTGGCCTTGTTTTGAGAAATATTTTATCAACTTTAGGAGAGGGTCATGAAGGGGGGGTCCTAATCCCATTTCCCAGCAAATTGTTTTTTTTCAAATCCCAGCTCAAATCCCACAATCCCAGCCTGTGTTGCTCAAATTGAAATCCCATTCCCATTTTTCTATTGTTTTTGTTTCATGAATCCCAGTCTCAGTGCACAAAATCCCATTTCCCAGCCTCTAAAAAAGGCAAATCCCAGCTCCCATTTTACCCCTTCATGACCCTCTTAGGAGAGTCTTGCCGACACCTAAATGGTTTGCCGAGACCTTAATGGTTTATTGACAGTATACTAAACATTTAACAGTTCATAAGAAACTGTGGATACTTGCAAACAACTAATGGGAACAATTAAAGGTTACTTAGCTGTAGCAATTTGTGTACTACTTTTCACTTATCGTTGTCAAAGTTATTCTGAACTCTGTTGCAAAAGTTATTGGCAGGGTGGAGTGGTTGGGGGTGAAGTGGAAGGAGAGTGGAACAGGGAAACTTGGCAGAAAGCAAGCAGCCTTTATGTTAATTAGCATGTGAGAAAAGGCGAATGTGTAAAACCCGTTACCTTCACGAAAGGCTCCTCGAACATGCCAGGACTTGGTCTGAGACATAAATTTCCTTTTTCGTGATATTTAGTTCGTTAAGACAAAATTGATCATTCCGTAGTTGAGCATTGGTAGCTTTGAACGGGATTCAGATAGGTCGTGGCTCTGCGATGAAGTGTATATTTATCAATCATTTGGAAAGTAGTTAATCCCATGTGTAAGTCCCACAGGGAGAGATAAACGCGTGAATAAAGTAACACATGCAGCATTGTGACTTACATGGACAGACAGTGACTACTGTCTTCGAAATATGTAGAGCTAACCGTGGAAATATCATGAAAACCTCTAATTTATAAGTCAACCCACGGCTCCTCAGAACAATTTCAAACCCTGCATGGTTTGGAGTCTCCTACCACCTTAGATAACTGTTGGTGCACATACTTGTAGCTTGGTCAGTGACAGTAACCGATCTTTGTAGTAGGAGTCTGGCTTTATTCTCACTCAAAACCGGGGTCCATATCCGAGGAGCGCTAAAACCTGAAGGGGCTTTGACCATGCCATGCAAGATATGATGACACGTTGGGTGCTTTAAATTAAAGGAAGAACGGCTTTATCGGTGCATATTTAATCCGTGTTACTCTCAATATCAAATCCATTCACATGCCATGATTTTTCATTTCGTGGATAACGGTATATTACATTTCCGTATAGAGGGGAGCACAAATTTTGTTTTAAAACAGTGTCGACATCGACCAAAAAAAAAAAAATCTGCCGAGAAAGAGTGCAACTTAGCAAACTGTCGTCAGCGTGCAACCCATGGACAAATGGATCGAGTGAATTAGCCAATCAGAACGCGCGCCTCGCTAGACCTATGATATAAACCAATCTTATTCCATCGTTGCGGCATAAGACGCCTTATGATTTGATAGAGTAAAAAGGCCTTGAACCTTATTCATGCGACCTGTCTAAAATTTCCGGAGGAAAGCAAATGCAAGCAAAATGCCAACCGAACCACCAATAAAAAAACAAGCTTTGTGCAAAGATTTCGACTCATCAGAATCAATTGGAGTCGAGTGCCTTGAAGGTTTCGCAACAATTTAGGCGATTCCGCAATTAAATCTTTTCATACCTTGACAAAGTCACTTGACAAAGTCACTTGACTCCTCTCAGCATTACTGTGAGACTCTACGTTTGGAAAGGTGGCTGTGGGAGGGGGGGGGGATGGAGATCGAGGTTGAGTGGGTAACGTAAGTGCAGGACGTGTTACTTTGGTCAAAGAATGTCAGAAGAATGAGAAGAATGTCAAGTTTACAAACTGCATTTTGAGAACGGTACGCAACAATAACAAAGACAGGTAAAACAATTTTGACTTTGACGTGCGATCGCGATACATGAAAATGATTCACGGGTAAGAAAGGGTAAAGCATTCATGAAGTGGTAAGCCGTTGGCTAGCAGGTAATTGCGTGTGATGACATGGAGGCTTTTCAAAGCTTTTCACTGGCGGTTCTGGTTCTCTCTTCTCAATACTGCAGTAAGAATTCAAAAAAACTACAGGGTTAAAGAAAACAAGTAAATGCGTCAACAGAAAAGGTAGAAGAAAGCTTTAGTTGACTTGCAAAACGGTTTACTCTACTTTTAAATAGTTACAAGAAATTATGTTGATATCTTCACTCTTTATTAAGTCCAAAGTTGATTATGTGGGGTTTCGATCTGCGATGGATCCTTTTAGCGCTGGCCTCGGATCCCGTGTATTTTTCCAATTGTCCTAATGTCCTCATTATGTAACTAGTAAATTTATATTTTAATCGCCGGAACTATAAGTGTAAATGTCCTTAACTTGCCCTTACAAGTACAAAGCCTCGAGTTACTCAGAAAATTAAAAATTGAAGGGCCAAAATATTCTTTCCTATTTACAATCCACTCGTCATGTCATTTACTGCTCAAAATCAATTTGAAAGCTTTCCTATTTCTAACTACAGCCTAAGGTATTGTTAAGCCGCGAAGCTTTTTGAGAATTCTTTTACAGCTCCATGGTTCACTATACCATGTTTGCTAATCATCAAAGTACATCCCTCCGGCCTTAAAAAAGTTATACCTAGGTTAATTTCAGACTGAATTACCTTCCAAATAGTTGCTGAAACAGTTTATTTCAAATCAACACAGAAAGCTTCTATCAGTAAGGAAAAAGATCTGGTCAGACAGTATTCAAAAATAAAAGTTTGTATATTTCCTTATTACAAGATTTATGCAATGTGTATATATCATCAATGTAAGCTGATTCGCGAACGTCGCTGGCTCTTCATCAGCGCACTGCACTTATTCTAATGGAAAAACGAAAGGAAAAGAAAATTAACGTTCCGCTAATAAAAATCTTAACTCATCAATTGGAAGACCAGAATTTCATTCATTCAGATATAGACTGCAACTTGGTCAGAACTCCTTTAAAAACTAGAAGAGAGCAGCCTTTGAAATGGTATGGTTCCTCCTCTCTTTCCCTGAGGGTGATCTTGTTGACGGGAACAGTAGCCTTGTCGTTCCACTCATTACCTTCATGGTTATAGCATTCCACCTTATCGATGCCAGGGCTCTGATATCGTTTTCTCGTGCGCCCACCAAGCACGTATAAAGTTTCTTCAGCCAACACCATGCTACCTAAAGTTCGACCCATATTCAGGCTCGCTATGAACTGCCACTCATCTGTCACTATATTGTAAACCTCACAAGTGTTCAGTACATTTGATCTACACCCGCCCACTTGCGTACCTCCAGCAATGAAAATCTTTTTATTTTTACAGAGACCAAAAGCATTCATCCTCGCTTCATTCAAAGGCGCAATTTTTTGCCATTGACTTCGCTCGGTGTCGAATCTTGCGCAGTCCTTCAGCGTAGAGGAAAAACGTTTCCTTACAGTTCCACCGATGACGTATATGTAACTGTCTACAGCCACGGCGCAAAAACATGAAAAATGACCTCTTACAACCCACTCACTCAAAGGCGTCAACGAATTAGAATCGAGGCTGTATGTCCAAAGACCGGTCGTGTCAGTTTCTTCAACAAGGAAACAGATTCGGTTTCTGACAACTAACGGCCTCCCTTTGGAGAAAGGGAGCATGTTTACCCACGGTGCTGAAGACCAGCGGTTCGAATCTGGGTCATAGCATTGCGATCTGGCTAAATCATCAGTAATAATGAACACTTTGCCTTGACAGGAAACTGTCTCGTGATCTCCATGTCCCATATCGAGTCGCCGACATTCAGTTGCTGGCAGAAGATACCACTCATCTGTTGCTGGAAGATAAAAGCACGGTTGCAATTGTCCAGAAATATCCATGATCACGATACCATTTGTCATAAGAGCCTTCCTAGGAGGATGTGGCCGTGGAACATCACAATCTGTTGGTCGATCAAGCCATTCTAATGCACCTGTCACACCTTTAAGGCAGTCTGCATTTTCTTTCACAAGATCATTTGTCACGACATGGCTTAGTAAATAGTCACGCGATACACAAGTAAGTCGCACATGACTAAACAGTTCGCTGAATTTTCCGCTTCGTTCGCTTTTGTTGTAATTAATCCATCTAATTATTATTTCAAAAATGCTTTCCTCGGCGTCAATCACTATGTCATCGCTTGAAATCCATTTATCAACCACACTGCTTGGCAAATTTAGAAATTCTTTAGAGGCAGTGACGGTGGTAAAGTTTGAATTGATGAATTTTCGGGTGCTCGCGACTAGCTCTTCACATGAATACTGTTCTGCCAAGTAGTTCAATGAAATGCAGGTTTCAGTGGTCATGTGCTGCTCAAGAAATTTCCCGGCGATAGTTTTAAGATTTGAAAGGAGAAGAAAATCTGCCGTTTCGATCAACTTCTCGGCATTTTCTTGTGAGGTTATCTGAACGCTGCCATTGTAAATAAACTGCAGAATGTCAGCCATCTGAGACTGGGTTATCGTCTGAAGCCGAATAACTCCTTCATTACTCTCTTTCATATCGCTGCTGAGAAGCTTTTCAAAGAATGGACTCGCCTTTGATAAAACGTTTCTGTGAGCCTGGAAGTGCTCTCCATCTTTCACCACCAAAGTTATGTCGCAAGAGATTTGATCTTCATCAAATTGATTCATGCTTCGCTTTCAAAGTTGGGCTAAAGTTCCGCCGCTTTCTCGAGTCCAGTTTACGTTCCTCAGAAGGAAACCGGTGGATGCTTGTGAGGCAAAGTATATCGGTGACGTAAGTTCCTAATTAAAATTCTTGCGGCGCTTCTGGTGG
>JAHPZR010048952.1:0-10000 GCA_019787425.1 Platygyra sinensis | reverse complement strand
TGTTACCTGAAAACCTTGATGTTAAAGCAATTCCTATCAAAGAGCGTAAACAGCTTACCATGGCCTTGAGTGGTAATATTTTGCATGACGTTAATGACTATACGCCCTTATTCCTTTCAACAGCGCACACAGCTGAAAGGCATGAGCACGTCATCAATTCAGAAAAGTGAGAAATACCCAAATTTATTGTGGAATGAAATTTAGTGCGGATTTTGGCAGATTTCCTGTCCTTTCGTGGTTGACTTAGAATCCAGACCTGTCAGTTTTCGGAAGAAGAGAAAAGTGTCAAATAGTAAACGTCTGGAGCAGGGCGAGAATCACGTTAAAACACAACTCTAAAACCACTTTGAATACCATCACAAGCCAACAACAACAACAACAACATTTATTTATACCAAAAAGAAATAAGAGATAAAAGTAATACATTAGTTTTGAAACTTGTATTCTACATGACGCTAATAACTATACGCCTTTATTAGATTCCCTTTCAATAGCGCACGCTGCTAAGAGACATGAGTATGTCAACACTTCACTAAACTGACAAATGTTGTGCTTTTACTACTGTCCCAACACCAGTACAGGTCATCACCGCTTGCTCAAATGTTAAGTCAAACATCAAGTCTTAAAAGCGAACACGGTTGGTTTTTGTTGCAGGGGGAGATGAATGGAAGTTAGTTGCTGAGAAACTGGGCCTTACACCCGTCGAGATTCGTTTCCTTGACAACCGCGCCCTGAACCCAGCTGATGTCGCATTGTCTTATGTCGCGCGTGAACGATTGTTAACTGTGGGAAATCTTTATGATGTCCTCGCCGCTTGTAACCTCCCTTTGATAGCCGATGATCTCTAAAAAGAAGACTCTTGGTGTTGTGTCCCAGTTGCTTTTTTGGAAGCAAGTAGCTTCGAACCTCCGATTGCGGACACTTCCCGTCAGTGGGTACCTTCCATAAGTGGACAACGACAAACCACCATTCCTATGCACGTGGACACCAATGCTGGTCCTAAGGGTGTACTGTCAACTCAGTTTGTACTTTAGGGCCGAACGTAGGTGTCCGCTTGAAGCAAGCTATAAATTAAGAATTTCAAAGGATAAATCTCCGGTACTATTTTACAGAAGATTCCAAGAAGAGATTGTTATCCGCTGGATATCCAATTCGTCTGTGTTAGATAACGACGTGAAGAGGAATTTTACTTTTTATCTTTTTTTTTTTAAAGTAGAGTTTCTTCATAAAAAAGTTAGATACGTTATTGAATATTATTGGCAAGCCACTCGTCAATATCCCTAAAGCACTTTAACATTATTCAGCTAGTGAATTTCGTCACGCTGGTGTTAACGAGACAAATTGCGCATCGTCTTAATTGCCAATCTCAGTTAAAAATTTTTAAATTTGGTGAAAATGCATTTTAAAGACAAGGTTCAGTAGTTTTTCAAATAGTATTTGGCGATTTTCAAATTAGACCTAAGGGTGAAGTAAATAACGCACAAAAAATGAAAAAAAAAAACCGCTTATCAGAACATAAATATTTGGAATTGCAAGGTTTGACAAAATGTTTTTTTTTATAAACTTAATTTTTTTTGGTTACTGTGCATGTGCGCGTGACAAGTTTCAATGGTGTTGTGCAAGTAGCAATAGGACATTCGCAAACAAATCCCGAACGTGGAGTCAATCTTCACACTCTCGCGCCGGTAGATTGTTGTTGCTCACAGGCCAAAACGTTTTAAAATAAACTACCAAGATTTTTTTCGTCTGTTTTAATATACGTAATTGTTTGCAACATCTTCCACAAGATGTGTAAATGAGAGATTGTTCTATTCAGTTTGTATTATCAAGCGAGCGAAAAACAGCGAGAATCAGGAAGCATTCGTCACGTGAACGCCCAGAAATGGCGTCATTCAAATAGCGCTGAGACGAATGGTATTGTTTGCGCGATGTCCGCATTAAGTAACGAATCTGCTTTTAGTAGATTCGTTACTTAACTGTAAAGCCTTAAACTATTGTCAATAGATTGCTAAGATTTTAGTAATAAATGAATCCATGGTTTTAGAACATACCTTTTATCCTTATTGTTTTTCATTTACTTCCAGTGGGGGATCCAGACCTTGGGCTAAGGAGGGGAGGGGATGGGCTTGGTTTTGTCTTCCTTGCCCTTCCAGCTTTTCTTCCTTCTGTGATTTCTTTTGCACTTAAAATAATGTGGGGTAGGGGGAAGGGGCGGCAGGAGGCCCTCCCTTAGATCCGGAACTGAATTCTTCAAAATGTTTTATTTTATGTCATCAAAGTTATAGACATCACAAGTCTCGTGATTACTCTGGGGCCTTAGTATTTTTTTCCAGTGCAGCATAATGCACAATGATCCTTTTCACAACCTGAAGAGAAGTACTTAAAATAAACAAAGTTGGTAATGGGATAATGGACACCGATACTTTCCTGTTATTTTTCTGCTAGGAATTACTGATAGCTACGAAACTAGCTTATTTCATTTAGTGCCAAAATTTAGTTTTGAGACGTCGATGCTCAATTTACAGGGGAATTACTTGCCCGTTTACGATGCCTGTTACCTCAGGTTAGTATTATTTGGCACATCAGTTTTAACTGTTAATGGAGCCCGTCCTAATACATAGATTTAGGTCAACCTAAAAGCGGAGCTCCTGTAGCCCGATTAGGCTAAACCAGGATAAGGTGGAATTTGATTTAAGTTTTGTAACTTTGGGTTGAGGTTTTCTGCGTATTGTTTGGCCTTCTATTTTAAGTTTAATAATCACAAAACCCGATACACACAAAAAAGATGTAAACAAAAAACAATTGCAAAGAAACAGTTACAATTTGGTTTATTTTTAAGGTTGGATTATTTTTAAAGTTGGATTATTATTATTATTATTATTATTATTATTATAATTAAAGGCTTACGAACAACCTGGCTTTCTTTTCAACAAGTTAACCTTACATGAGCCCGCGTGACCTCGGTGAGCTCTAAACTTGAGCCCGCGATATGGTCAAGTGATACTGGTCAGCGGATAACTTGATTTGACAGGTGTCAATTGATCATAACATAATGCCATATGTCAAAAAAGTACACGGTAAACCAAGGCCGCATAACGGAGTATGTCGTTACCGTTGTGCGTACGCGCCCACGAGCAATACCGCTAGCCATGATCACCATGAGAAAATCAACTCATGGGTTTCCTTTTCTTTCCTATATGAGTATTGGGCTCCTCTTGGCGTTCGGGCCGCCTGAGCTCCGCTATTTAAGGATTACGAAAAACATAGACTGATGATGAAGAATGCACCAAAGGATTTATTCAGGGTTAATTTTCATCCTTCCAGGGAGGTTTTAACTACTTAATCTAAAATACAACAATTGAACTTACTAGCCTGTTCAATGACAACAACGGAACAACAGAACAAACCAATCAGAATTTGAAGAGAGTTCGTGTCATGGAATCAAAGAAAATTGGGTTGTTTCGCTTTTAGTTTCCACCATTCTTCTTCTTGATCCAGAATTTAAAATTTAAACATTAAGGAGAAAAATAGAGGTCACGTGAGCAGACCTTATGGCATCATGTAGTGAAAGGTAGGAGGTTACTTAATTGTAGCAGTGTCTTGGTTAGGGTTGCAGGGCCTTAGGGGTTAGGGTTAGGGTTACGATTAGGGCTAGGGCTAGGGCTAGGGTTGCAGTTTGGGCCTGGGCAAGTCACGTGACAAGCACTCCTGCCAAACTCAATGACTTTAAATGAAGTAAATGTAGCCTTGTAAGTCCAATGAGTCTAAATAAATTATATTTTCAAGCTAGAATTTTAAATTATTTGCTTATCTTACTTCAAACTTAGGCTGTAGATTGACGATAAAGGTTTGAGGGCTAGTGCCATCCACCCACGCCCCTAACTTCTTATCGTTTGCTCAAGTCGACACTAACATTCGCAGATTGACTAGTATTGATGAGTCTTTGTTTGAGGCATTTCCGAATTCGAAAGATGGGTTGACTGGCGTATAGTATTTTTCATTAACCCTTTAATTGGCAGCACCAGTGGTGCTTTGAAAATCTGCAGCTTCTACATATCTGAAGACATGACCACAATTATCTCTTGTTATTGCAAAGTGCAAATTTGAGAAGCGTTTGAAGTCAATCAACTGACTACTCCTCTGAATTTCGTTACATATGGCTATTGGTTCCGCAGCAAATCCGAACATGTCCGTTTTCTACTACATTCCAAACCAACAAAAAACACCTTGCCTTGAAAGTTTTCAAGGAAAAGATAATTCTAAATCCAGAATTTTACCTTTAAGGCAAACTTCAAGCCTTTTCTTTTCTGTTTGCTAAGAAAATGTTCCATCAAACCTTCAGCGAATTGAACAGTTGCCATTCAATTAGAGCTATGCTTGAAAACCTGTAATTTTCGTATTCCTGGCCGAAAGGAATGTCTGGGAAATACGCACTGTCAACAGCATGCCACACAACCTACCCCTGTTTCCTGTTTTGAGCCAGACAATTCTACCGGCAAAATATTGCGCCGATTGCATTCTCTAGAAGTCAAAATTCGTCAAAATTGCCTTGATAGGTCTTGTTATCCACCCACAGAACGGCCAGAGAGACAACTTTACTCATGAACCGCCATGTTTCCATACGAATAGTTTTGGCGTTGCAATCAGCGTCAAATTATCTCTCACCTCTGGTTTATCTCAGAAGTTTGCCTCTACCCCCCATTCTAGCTTAATGATTCCAGCGTGGGGGCTTCTGCAACGGACAATGGCTCGTAAAACATTTATAAATCGTGAACATACCAAATCGTTTGAGCTCCTGTACTCGCTTATCTAACAATCTACAGCCAAATACTGACGTCACAACGAAAATTTGAGCCCTCGGGGTTATTAAACAGCCCATATTGTCAATTAGACTTCTTATATGCGATCACGAAATTCTAGAGATTTCCTATGCCCAGAAAGCCGTAAAAATTCACAGAAATTAAAGCGTTAACGGCCTACTTTCAAGACTGGAATTGAAAATCCATGTTAGTGTTTGACTATATAGTGTTGGAACCACTGTCATTTCAATGTTGGGCGGTAAACGAGAGTAAGTATCCCAAGACTGGAAATGCGACTAACACGGTGCAAGTCGAGTGAGGTCCACGCGTGGAATACACGCGTGGAGATGTTAGGGAGGGCTAACATGTGCTCTTGTAAACAATCTCAGTGAAAACAAGACCAAAACTGCGGGTGTGGGACATCGCCAAATTGTCGACGATGCAATAGAAGATGGAAAATTAGTATAAGCGAGAATTTCCACTGCATGTACTGTGTAAATCAAGCCAGGTGAATGCGTGACACACACCCATGCATACGTGAGAGAGAGCTAAATGGTATCCTGCACTAAAAACACACGAAGATGCAAAGGAAGAGGGATAGATGACATGAGGAAAATCTTTGGGCCTCGCACTGTCTAAATGGAAGAAGTTCAAAGGGATGAAAGTCACTGTCAGTGATATGGTAGACCGCATTAAAAACTGCTTTTTACGATAACAAATTGTCAAATTGTTCACTCTCAAAAGTTGACACATCGCACGAATTATAAATTCATGTCTCTGTTCGCTTATTGACAATAAAAATTAACCAATGAGCGCGCGAGAATTTCTGTATTTCTCGTAAAAAATCATTTTTTGTTTGTGACTGATGATTACAAAGTTCTTACAATGCATGATCATGTTGCCCGGTTAAGAACACGCCACAATCAGTTGAGCAACAAAACGCTTCACCTCGTTTCCAATAAAATTATCTATGAAAATATTTCATTCTTGGAATTAATTACAATTCAATTGTAGGCAAGTCAGTCAGTCAGTCAGTCAGTCAATCCTCGGAGCCCGCTGGGGGGAGCATAAGGCACCGACAAACTTCTTCCATTCAGACCGGTCCTGGGCCAGCCATCGCATCTCGTTCCACGTCTTTCCAGCTGTTTCCATCTCGTCCTCGATGGTCCTCCGTCAAGTGCCGAGTGGTCTGCCCCGGTGCCTCTTCCCAGGGGGCGCCCAAGACAGCGCCTCGAGCGGATGCCGGCCTTTCTTCATGCGAAGGACATGGCCAAGCCACGTCCACCGTCTTCTTTTCACCTCCAGAACGATGTTGTTCATCCCTGTGCGCCTCCAGATCTCCTCATTGCACACCTTATCTTGCCACCTAACTTTCAATATTCTGCGTAAACATCTCCCTTCGAAGCCCCGAAGTTTGCTCTCCAATTTCTTGTTAGTTCTCCACGTCTCTGAGGCGTAGAGAAGAGTTGAACGTACGTTGGACTGGTAGATTCTGTGCTTGGTTTTGGTACTGAGAGTTGTGGACTTCCAAATGTTGTTCAGTTTCTTGAACGCCTGAGCTGCGAGACCAATTCTGGTAGACACCTCTTTGTCGATGTTGCTGTCGGATGAAATGTAGCTCCCAAGGTACTTGAAGTCTTTGACTTCCTCCAGTGGTTCGCCTTCTACCGTCACAGGTACTCTGAACTTGTTTTTTGCCTTCATGACCTTGGTCTTTGCTGCATGAATCTTCAGCCCAACTTTCTTGGCAGTTGATGCCACCCTATCAGTCTTTTCCCGAATGTCACTGTGCGTGTGGGCTAAGAGAGCGAGATCCTCTGCGAAGTCGCTGTCCTCCAGGCGGTGAAAAAATCCCCAGACCAAGCCACGGGGTTTGTCAGCAGTGGCTGTCCTCATGACGTAGTCAATTACGATGAGGAAGAGAAGCGGTAAAATGATGCAGCCCTGCCGAACACCGGTCTTGACCTGGACCCACTCACTGTGTTGGCCTTCATGTCGCACACAACACAAATTGTTGGCGTACATGTCTTTGACGATGTTAATTACTTTGGGTGGGAGGCCATACAGGCTCATGATGTGCCAAAGGGAAGGGTGGTGAATGCTATCAAAAGCTTTCTCGAAGTCTATGAAATTTATGTACAAAGACGAATTCCACTCAAGAGATTGCTCTACTATGTTCCTGAGCACAAAGATCTGGTCAGTACATGAGCGGCCGCTCCTGAATCCGGCTTGCTCCTCTCTAAGCCGCTTGTCGACTCCCTACCGAATCCTCTGGAGTAGGACTCTACAGAAGATCTTCCCTGGCACTGAAAGGAGGTTGAGTCCTCTCCAGTTACCACACACTGAGAGGTCTGCTTTCTTTGGGAGTTTCACGATGATGCCCTTCTTCCAATCGTCAGGCACCTTCTCCTTCCCCCAAGCTTGGTTGAACAGTTTCACGAGCATCTGTGCACTAAGGTGCGGGTCTGCTTGGAGCATGTCCGCTGTCACACGATCCTCTCCTGGGGCCCTATTTCCTTTGGTCTGCTTGATGGCTGACGCTATCTCCTCTACTGTGATCTTTCCCTTCTTCATCTCAATTGACTGCTGAGGCACGGCATTATCAAAGTCCAAGGTCTCTGCAGGCTCATCTCTGTTCAGCACCTCTTGGAAGTGCTCGGCCCACCTTGTCATCTGTTCTTACTCTTTGGCAAGCACATTGCCCTGCTTGTCTTTCACAACACTAGATCTGTTCGTGAAGGAGCCAGTGAGAACCTTAGCGATCTTGTACACAGTTCTTGTGTCTCGCCTATCTGCTGCGTCCTGTGCTTCCTTGCCGAGGTCATCGACAAACCGTCTCTTGTCCTGGCGAGCACTCTTCTTCACCTCCTTATCTAAGGTCCTATATTTCTCCTCTGTCTCGGCAACTGCATCAACAGGTTGCCCAGCTGCCGCCAAAAGCTGCTGCTTCGTTGTCTTTCTTTCCTCTATCTTCTGCCAGGTGCCCTCGGAAACCCAGTCTTTCCGATGCTTCTTACGATGTCCTAGCACTTTTTGTAGGCAAACAAAGTCAAAAATGCTCGTTACTAATGTATTACAAGGCTTAGCAAAGTCAAATGTTTTAGTAACTGCTCACCTTGGCAAGTCAAAGGCTCGAAGTAGGGTTTCGATTGTTTAGAATGATGTTTGCATTGCTGAAACTTAAACAAAATGCACTCGCAGCTTAACTGGACGGACCTTTTGCAGCTAAAGTAAAACACGCGTCATGTGATATACGCAGGGCCGTGCGTATGTAGAGATTTCTACCATGATGGCTACATAAGAATCAGATAGGACCAGCGCTATGTTAACTCTTGACATACGCCTCAAATAATAGACACTTAATGACTGGTCCCGCGGGAAACATTGAGTTTTGTTTCCCCAAGACCCTCAATGTACATGTCTCCCAAGGCGAAGACGAGGGAAACATTGAGCTCGAGGTGAAACAAAACTCACTGTTTCCCGTGGGGCCAGTCATTAAGAGCAAATCCATACAAGAATCAAACAAAATCAAATTTCTTCGGCAAGGCTTGAAAACTCAATTTCTCTCCCCTTTTGCATATAGCTAGCCCCTAGCAATCAATTGATCAGAGTGAATGATGTCGATATTGAAGAGGTGGACTCCTTCACATATCTTGGGAGCGTAGTAGACACAAGTGGAGGAACTGACGCGGATGTTGCAAATAGGATTAATAAGGCAAGAGGAGCCTTTCACTCTCTTAAGCAGATCTGGAGCTCTGGCAGCATATCTACATCAACTAAGCTGAAAATATTCAACTCTAATGTAAAATCTGTGCTGTTGTACGGGGCAGAGACGTGGAGGATGACAGTCAAAACGATAAGAAAGTTACAATCATTTGTCAATCATTGCTTGCGTCGAATCCTGAAGATACGGTGAACAGACAAGATTACAAATGAAGAGCTCTGGGAGCGGACAGGTCAAATTCCAATGGTCAAGCAAGTAAGGAAGAGAAAATGGGCGTGGGTAGGCCACACGCTGAGAAGACCCTCAAACAGCATTACGAGGCATGCGTTGCACTGGAACCCACAGGGAAAACGAAAGAGGGGTCGCCCCAAGAATAGCTGGAGGAGGGATACGGAGAAAGAGATGAAGGTTCTTGGGAAGAACTGGAAGGAGCTGAAACAGCTGGCAGAAAAGAGACGTCTCTGGAGGCTTTTTGTTGATGGCCCATGCTCCAACCTGGAGCCAAGGGCTTAACTAACTAACTAGCCCCTAGCAAGAATACAAACAGCCTGTGTTTTTTTCCTCGAAATAGTTTCGTCTTTCTGAGAAAAACAACTTTTTCGATTTACCCTCCAGACTCAGTTTAGCGAGTCCCAACTGGGTTGAAAATCGACCATTTTCATTCGATTCGCATGTCGCAACCATCGCGCGCAGAAAAATTGTAATGCAACCAACTTATTGCATAACTTTTCCTTGTCCAAAACCCACGATTTCAAGAATATTGGATCAATCTAATAATTTTGCGGTGAATAAACCCAGAGTGTTCTCCAACCTTAACTTCGTCGGTCGGTGCGAAGAATTGTTATTTTGACCATGTGCCATATCACCGAATTTCATAAGATTAAGGATTTTAATTAAGGAAGGGTAGGTCTTTCAAAATATGTAAAGTTTAGTTTGGGCAAATGATTTGGCGGTCGTCAGAAAATTATTCAAAATCGCTTACGTACTCTAGACACAAAATCACGCCAGCAGTGTCGAGTGCGTGACCAAGAGTATGTTATCATTGTATCCGCAATCTACATACCAATATCACTTTGGTTCGAAACGTCAGCGTTACAAAGGCATGAATATGATAAACATGCTTACCCTCTTCGATTTGTAACATTCTGGATTTGGCAAACTGTTTCTTTCCCTGTATATTTTCAGCCACGTTTTCGACAAGGCCCACATCAGAATTTGAAGAAAAACAATAATTGCCTAGTGCATATGTATTCATTGTATGTATCACAATCTCTGCTATTTGTGTCCTTTGATTTAGCAAGCAGTAAACCGCTAAAGCGTTATTCAATAGCCCTTTTCACGGTTAATTTTTCTCATTTGCACTACAATGTAATCAACGTGAATGCGAGGCAATTTCGGGCTAAAAGTGCGAAATAGCCCGAAATTGCCTCGCATACATGCTAGATTTTATTGTAATGCAAATGAGGAAAGCTAACCG
>JAHPZR010048951.1:15000-21656 GCA_019787425.1 Platygyra sinensis | reverse complement strand
CTACAAGGTTCTTTACAGCTGGCCAAACGAGGCCAAACGAGACAATAGGTAGAGAACACAAATAATGCCTCTTGTTCTAACAACAAAAGAGCTACAGATAGACAAGAACGAGTCAAAGAAGTGCAGGTCAACTTACGAAGCGACCTGAAAAACTAATAAATTGAACCACGCCACATAAATTTATCAGCAGGGTTCTAAAAATAAATAAATAGCATCGTAATAAATTCAAAATGGATTCAAACTCTATTTGTATTAAGAAATCGCACATACTAGTTATAAATCATCAGATAACATGAACTAGCAGTTTGGATCATAAAATTGCAAAAAAATTGAAGTCTAAACGTTTCCCTAAAGCAGACATCCGGCTAAATCAATAACATTTCTCTATGAAAATCATAAGATTATTCTCGAGAGAAATTGGCTAAAATGGAGTTAGTTAACCATTTTAAAAATCCACGTAAGTAAAACCTTTTCAACGACGAGATGTTTTTTCACCTGTTAGCAACTCTACATGTTTGAGAACAAAACATTTAAGAAAAAGAAAACATGGACCGTGTTTCTATCGAGTCATAGAAACACGAGTGGAAGTTTGGGAGAACGAGAAATGCATCTTTTTCGGCGAGTTCTCCCAAACCGCTGTTACGAATATTCCTATTACTAGATAGAAACACGGAGAACATGTTTTCTATTTCTTTTAGAAAACACCGCGACGAGAAAAAGGAAAACAACTTGTTAACTTTGATTATCAAAATGTAAATTCTCTTTGCTCGCGCCAGCATTACGTCAACAGCTCGTGCTAGCTCTGTGTCTCCATCGAGTTATAGAAGCACGATTTTTTAACCAATCAGCACACGTATTTTCGTAGGACTGTTTTCTATTAGTACATGAATTGTGCTTGCGAACTCTTTTATATCAAATTTTGCGGTTTTCATGATGTCTTTTTTTTCTAAACATTAAAGTTTGACGTCGCGAACCGAGAATTTTCCTTTTCTTGTTACCAGAAATGTTAGAAAAAATTCAAGAATTTTTTATATCACCAAAAATATTGCCCTTCAAAAATAAGGTTCAGTCGGGAAACTTTTGAATGATAAGGTACCTTATTAAACGATTGTGATGTAAATATGAAAAAAAGTATATATTGATCTTTATATTCCAAGCCACGGCCATTTTGTTTGCTTAAAAACTTAACAACGGTGCAAAGTACAGTAAATAAATTAACAGTCTTGAAAAAGTTATCACATCTTGCCGGCCTTATGTCTACCAAAGCAATAAAAATAACAATATTACGCAGCTGTATTTGTGCAATCATATTTACAACGAGGAATATTTATGAGTAGTCAATGAAGTAAAGTCGGCGTTTCAGTTCTTAACACCTCAGCTACAATCCCACGTGTCAGTTTAGTACCACATTGGCTGAAGTCTTCATAGAGGGATCGGCTCTTCATATTTCTTAACATAAAAAGGTGAGCTTATTCCTTACATGATGTGCGGAAATGTTATGTTGAAACGAGTATCTTAAGCATGTGCATGGGGTCCAATCTTGTGTGGTACGAAAACTAAAATTCAAGGTTCGGTGAGGTAGTTAAGAATTTGAATAATTGTCGCAGAAATTTTCTTATTCTCCAAGTGACTTCCTGGTCAATCTAATCGACTGTATGTATCGACGACAGAGCTTTTCTACCCTCAGTTAATAAAACTAACATAACGAAAGCGTATACATAGCGGAGTTTCGGGGAACTCAATCGATATTGCAAGCTGTTGTTTGAAAAAAAATGAAGGTCGTTTAAGCAAGCTTTATATTTTGAATGAATCTTTAAGGTAGGGCTTTTAAACTTAGATTAAACTTAGAAACTTCTAGCCGCTTGAAATGACATCCATATTTGCTCTGAAGGATTAAGATATATACCGCCCATCTCATAAAAGGCTGTTTTAGAAGCAGATACGAGATTTAGATATCAAGCTCACGGAAAGGCTTAATTTAGTAACAACACGACCGTCTTGATAATCATTACAATTATAGTTTATTCGAATGTGACTGATGAAAAAACGTTTTTATTGTCTTCTAATTTGCTAAGCAAGGTTGTTATCTCGATCAATTTCAGAATTAGTGCCTAGCAATCATGATATACAAAACTGGAATATTCTATGAATGTGTCGCTTTTCCTTTGCTGAATTCTCGATGTTTCACAAACTTTGCCAGGTCTCTTTTGAGAATTCGAATTGCTCTGATTACAACGTAACTTTTCCTTTAACGGAAATGTTAAGACGAAATCCGATAGAAGATGGAGCAATTTCAGGTTTTAGTGGACAAAAATCTGTACCAGAGTAATTTTAAATATTTTACAGTCATTTTTACATTTTTTTAAAGCTAAATACATAAATAATTGCCTGAAATAACACCGACAAATAATTTCCCACGGGAACGAGAGAAAATAAATTTCAAAGTTCAGTGATTTTGTGGAAACACAGGCAAAATCCCATTATCAGTTTCATTTCACCAAAACTTTTAAGCGTTTCATACGAAGTTCAACATTCGTTTTCGACGTTTGGTGTTGCTAGAAATGGATTGTTTTGAGAAGATAATTAAAAGAGCCCTACAGAAGTTTGCAATACAATGTAAATAATCTTGGTACAAGATTTTTGTCCACTTGTTACTCCAACGTCTGGCGGATTCCGTCTTAATGTCTATGACAAGGAATTTGAATCGACCAAATAATTTGCGTGATATGAATTATGATAATGAGGATTCCCGCTAAGCAATGGACTATTGGACTGGGCTTAGTCTTCAATAAAATACATATTACCGTTTCTATTTGACTAATTCTCTTCTAAAACCTCCGCATGAAAATATCTGATATGCTTGCACAAGGTTGACGGAAATAGAGTTTTTACTCAGAGCGAGTAAAATTTGAATGACTTATGTAAAGTAGGTCAAATTTTAGATATCTGCCTCAGTGGGCAAAGAGTCCTTGTGTATGTTAAGTCATCTGAAAATGTGAATGACTGATTAACAGGCAAATTAAACGCCTCTTTTCTGATAGTGTCTTTCATATCTCTGCTATGTACGCTAAAGTTTTGATATTCTTGATAACTCTGAATCGAATTAACTCGCTAAAGAGCATCTTTAGCTCAGTGAGGATGCGAAAAAAGCGTATTATTCACATCAATTGTAGGGAGTAATTTTACATTTTATGTGACCTGAAAAATGAATAACCTCATTGTGACTTGTGATTGGCTGAGCGAAGGCCAATTTATCTCACTACAGAGTGAATGAACTCCGGCATCTGTTCGCAACTAAAGTTTGTTGACGATTGACCCGCCTCGAATAGCAAAATTGCTATGTGCGGCTCAACATAGACTTATTTGTTGTCATGAGAAATAAAACTAAAAGTAGTAAAAAGTAGTAAAAAGTAAAACATATAATAAATATAGAATCGTTTGAAAGATTAGGCAATTAAGGATTTACAAAATTTGCGATATTTGAAAATGCTTTCAAATTGCACTGGCCAAAAGTCTCGTGTAATTTTGTGACAATTTTTATACATCACTCAGAGTGTAAATGCTTTATTGCACTCGCATTCATCCGACGAGTTCGTTATTGAGGCAGTTTTAGCAGAAATTCTAAGTTGACTGGCGGCTAAAAACAAAGCAATATTCTGTTGAAAGAGTGTAAAGATTAAAGTAAAAAATGCTTATTTGGAGGACTTTTATCTACGTAAAATACTAGTATTGAATCTGGGTGACATTTTTTTCCTGAAAATACAGTACTTTAGCAGGCCAGCGCGCGTAAAATTACTCCAGAGTGGAAATCCCGCTTTTGATTAATTAACTGACAGACTACTTGTACAAATATCAACATGTTTAGAACTATTATTAGTGCAGATGAAAATACTAGATTTTATATTCTTCTTGTCTGACGAGATTCAGAAGTTCAAGTAAATCAGGCTTTTTTCTTACGAAAAATTCAACAGCTGGAATTTCTGTGAAATGGATGATATAAATGGACAGATAAATATTCTTGAAATAACCAAATTTCCTTTTACGTTGTCTCAAAACAAAATTCTAGCAACGTGTAGTTTAACTTTACGCAGTGGAGTATTGGCACTTCTAAAGGAAGTAAGTGAAATCGAACTAATATCATTTAGTCTCTATAGTTGATTATTATGACTTTGCAATTTACGGATATAAATATACCCTAGATTTGTTTCTCAGTTCAGCTGTAAATTGCTAAGGATTGTGTGAAGTGTCCAGAATTTTGAAAGTGTCGTGAGAAATTCAGAGAAGACTTCACTTGTAGTATTAAGGACTCATTAAAAGCTGAGCAAGAAGAGTACATGAATTCAAAACGGTTCAAAGATCAGCTGACAAATGTTGTCATGCAGTAACTCTGTGGGAACTCCCGTAAAAAAGGACAGGCGCTCGTCGGAAATTTTGAAAAGAACCTCTAAGAGGTACCAAGATACTGTTTTGTGGGTGTGGTTTAAAATGTTTTTCACCCCTAAGAGGTACAAGGATCCTGTTTTGTGGGTGTGGCTTGAAATGTTTTTCACCCCTAAGAGATACCAAGATCCTGTTTTGTGGATGTGGCTTAAAATGTTTTTCACCCCTACGAGGTACCAAGATCATGTTTTGTGGATGTGGCTTGAAATGTTTTTCACCCCTAAGATGTATTAAGATCCTATTTTGTGGGTTTGGCTTGAAACGTTTTACACCCCTAAGAGGTACCAAGGTCCTGTTTTGTAGGTGTGGCTTAAAGTGTTTTTCACCCCTAAGAGGTACTAAGATCCTATTTTGTGGGTGTGGCTTGATGTGTTTTTCACCCTTAGGAGGAACCAAGATCCTGTTTTTTGGGCGTGGCTTGAAATGTTTTTCACCCCCAAGAGGAACCAAGATCCTGTTTTTTGGGCGTGGCTGCAGGTACAAAGATCTTGTTGTTTGGGCGTGGCTTGAAATTTTGTTCCTCTCGCCCCTAAGATGTACCCATTCTATAACAACAAATCTCTTGTCATATCTTTTTCTGCTCACCACCTTAAAAAGGTACCGCGAGAGCTTCCGCTGTTGACCTTCCGAGGCTGAACATCCTAAGAGGCACCAAAACCGCTTTTAACCCCTAAAGGTAAAACGAACACACCTGCCCTTTTTATATATATGTTCCCCCATGAGGTAATAACTTCAAGCAGAAGTTTTAGCTTCAAGTGCAAGATGAGAAAAAAACTTTGGGAAGTGATTTAGGTGAAATTCAATACCACTGATATATTCAAAAACTCAAACTCATGAAAAATCGCTTAAGAAGGTAAGTCTCAAGATCAGCCTTAAAAACTGCTTCTGATGATAAAGGCCTGATCTGGAGTGGTAGTTTATATCAGAGCCTTGGTGCCGCCACGAAAAAGCCCTTTCACCATACGTTTTAAGATTCGCTCTAGGCTCATCAAGGAACCTGTCGTTTGAAGATCTTAGTGTGCGACGAGAGTCATTATACTTTAATAGGTCCTTAATATAATCCGTGGCCAGTCTATTCAGAGCTTTATAATTTAGCAACAATATTTTAAAAACCTATCCTATAGTGAATTGGCAGCCAATGTAAGCTCCTTAGTACTAGAGTGAAATGTTCCTGCCTTCTCGTCAAGGTAACAAGGCGAGCTGCTGAATTCTGTAGAAGCTAAAGTCTATACTTTGGGAGACCGTACAGTAGAGCATTACAGTAGTCCAAACGTACAAACGCGATGTTATGCAAGCGTGAACAAAGCTCTCAGTAGTACTCTGGGATAGGTGATCACCTAATTTTAGCTATTCTCAATCGCGCAGGAGTGAAAATATTTGATGGATAATAATTAACAATTATTCACCGAAATGGAGGTAAATATCCACCACTTTCACCGACACTGAGGTGAATAATTGTTTTAGTATATACCACACAAGCTGAATAACTAGTGGCCCAAAGAGCAGCTTTATTCGTGACAATATACCGACGAAATACATTTTGTTTTTCTTCGGCTGCTCGGAGGTGAATAGTACTTGTCTAATCACCTCCGAGCTGGCCAATCAGCGTGCGCGAAAAGGAATATTCACTTGTGTGATATATACTAATCCCGGAATATTTGTCCTTAGACATTATCTGTTCCTCGAAGCGCACAGTTTTCCTCGAGCTATGCTCTCGGAAAACTGTTCGCTTCTCGGGACAGATAATGTCCGCGGGCAAATATCCTAGCATATTCTTGCGCCAAATGGAGGCTATTGTTTATATAACAGAGTAAAAGGAACAGGTTTTATTCGTTAAGTGTTATGAATTTTCACGAAAGGTTGCTCTTAAAGCTTCGGTCACAGTTTTTCACTATACGGAATTCCCATGCAAGCTGAAAGAAACTTTGATAAAACAAGAATAATGACGAAAGGAATAAAAATAGTTAAACAGATAAATAACATGACTTTCATCGAGCTTTCTCATTAAGCTTGGGCGGAAACATTAGATCTGTCTGTCACGATCGGTCAGGTAGTCTCTTGCTTGATTTCGCGAATATGTGCCAGTTTAAGCGCCCTCTCATAGACTACAGCCTAATTTCCCCAGAACAAAAATCAAACCAATTAAAAGCCCATCTCTAAAGAGTTTTGATCTGTAAGTTTCGCTTAATTTGTGATAAAGGTAGTAGGGTAAATAA
>JAHPZR010048951.1:0-10000 GCA_019787425.1 Platygyra sinensis | reverse complement strand
TGATTCTTCTCCTTGAGGGTGCCTTTTCTTGTTTCTCGCGTTCCCAGAAAAAAAAAAAAATGCCTCAGCAGTTCGCTTACATTTTCCTTGTTGATTGATGCTTATCAAAGCCAGTTACTTGCAATATTCTTTCATTGTACCAGACTTGAAGGGGACGAACGATAGATTAAAATTTTCTCGGCTTTTCCCAAGAAGACAATGCTGCTTTTTTCCTCTTAATGAGGGGGGCGTAGAGACCACTTAGAAACCGAAAAAACCGCTGAAAAAATCGCCAGAAACCACAACACCTCAAGACTTTGAATTACGTCCAAAACCGAAATAAAAGACCTCCCTGAAAAAGCTGCGATAGTCTTCAAAATCTCTCCTTCATCGTTTATTTCATTTTTATACATCTAACTTCTTTTACTTTCCGAAGTTCTTTCTGCTTATTCCATCGTTAGTGTAGAACTCATCGTAGTCTAAATTCCCAATATATGCTGTTACTCGTTTGTTTTATGCTATAATTAACACCAAGTTCTTTGTTACAGGCATCGTTGGTGCTTTACAAACTGCTACCATTATGCTTATGATCCAGTCAGAACAGTAAATCTTCGTTATGGCGTTTTCTGGCATTTCCATACGGACACCTCCGCGTTGCCATATCAGCGTTGGGCTCCTCACCCTTTCAGTAATCCTTGTAATTTTCTTCGTCGTGAGCAACTATAACTCTTCTCCACGCCCGCTAGTGAGACGTCTAGCTGCGCAGTCAGCACTGAGGTACAATCGTCTTCAGCCACTACGAGAAATGTTTGCTAATGCGTCAAAGGTCAAGGTTACGGAACAAAGGTCAAACATTGTAGGGTCAACCGTTCAAAGAAAACTAAATGTGACTGATTTACGAGAGGTAAAAAACAAGGTATCTGTTTTGTTGTTGTTGATCGTAACAACCGCACCCTCGAGGTACGACAGAAGAGAAGCGATAAGGCAAACATGGTGGAAGAAATGCGATGGCGTTGAGGTGAGTTAAAAGCAGCTACAGATCAGTTCTGATTTCTTTTTTTCTGAAATGAAGTTTACGCTCTAAAATTTGTAACCACGTGTTATTACAACTCAGTCTTATGGGTTACTCAGGTCTAATAATTGGTAAACTCACAATCTGATTGATTACAAGCTGGACCCAGCTCGGTGCGCGTGCGCAGTTTTTCTCGGTGTATTTATATAGTCGGAATCATTTTAGTCCCTAGTCATGTGCTTTATTTCAAAATGTCGCTTCCTCCTCTCGCCTACCACGTGACCAAAGAAACCAGAGGCTCTGGGGACAAGAATGGGTCAAAATCGTACATAAATCTATTTTATTGATATGTTTTAACATATCGATACAATTAAAATTGTATCTGAAAAAGCTAGCTACAAGGTTATGAAGTTTCGTTCCGATAGTGCACTTTGATAATTCACTCAATCGTAATTCTCGTAATATTGATTCGTAGCCAGCAAAAATGCCTTTAGGTGGCTGCCTTATTTAATGATTTAAGCCCTATTCCAGACGTCGTGCTACTGCCGTGTCGAACTAAATTCAATAATTTAAATCGACTTAAGCACGGCGGCAGCACGACCTTTGAAATCACTCAGTTCGGCACAACTACTTAGCACGTCAGGCCTTGCCTTGCCGCACGGTCGTAGCGCGACTTGGCTTCAACCGGCGTGCTCTTGCCGTGCCGAACTGAATTCATAGCCTGCTGCAACCTGCTGCACCAGCTGCCGGTGCCGTCTTTCGATCCGGCGAGCCAAATTTATTTGAGTTCGGCACGACGGTGCGACGTTTTGACTAAGCCTAAGCCGCGACTAACCTTCTTTTACATAAACTGCTAATAATGCCATCATAACAGCCATCCTTGAATCTGCTATGCTTAGGTCAGATGTCATTTCTTCACGGACGCTCTTGGGCTTTCTGAACAGCAAGAAAACGCCCTCTCTAAAGAGCAGGACATATACAGAGACATTGAATTCATGGCACTTGAAGTCACCCGCATCTTCGGAATCCGTTTTCTCTATCAGATCATGTGGGCAAAGGCCAAGTTTGAATTCGCTTATATGCTTCATATGGACGATGATTACTTCTTATGTTTGGACAAACTTAAGTCAGAGCTGTACCACAGACCGACGAAGATCGCTAGTATGGGGCTCTTACCACTGCGCGTCTCGGGACATTATTTACGTTGACGAAGCTTGGATCGTGTTTTCTGCGGACGTCATCGAGCGCTTCCTCTCACAAGATCCTCGCAGCGTTTTATGCCATCCACACAGTGATCAGCAAATTGCATTTTGGCTTAGCAGCCTGTACGGTAATAAAACTTCTTTGATAGAATTTGATGATCGCAGACTACATCATTACCCCCCGGCAAGGGAGCTCGAAAAATTTAAGAATTTCTCTCGGGTATGTGATACATACCTTGGTGTTCACGGCAGCTCGCCAGAAATAATTCGTCAATTTTGGGCGGGACAGTGGAGACGCGCCTGCGTCGATCTTTCGTTTCCTGGCACTGACTCGCATAACGGAGACATGTCATTTGCCAAACGTATTCAACATATCATTAGTGGCAGGAATGTATAAGTTTGAATTGAGGCCGTGTATAGCAAACCCACGATGGACTCCGGGCGAAGGAATGTGGCAAGGTACACATGGACGTTAGTTTTTGAAATTTTCCCTCACAAAATTCAATATCGTTGCTATCTCGTGCGAAAAAAATTCGTTCCATTCCGTTAGACCCAAACGGCCGGGAACTTTTTGGGCCTATCTTAATCAGTGAAGTTTAAGGTCATTCCCCAGTATTGAATAGGGTCTGCCGGATTATGCTCAAAAAATTGAGTATTATGCTTTCAGGCGTCACCCATAAAACCAGGGTATTGTGCTCAAAATTATGCTTGGCAGGGGGTATTGTACTCAAATTATGCCGGACCTAAAATGACGCTTCCACCCCACCCCCCATAGGCGTCAATTTTGAAAGAAATGTTAGCAATAATTATTCAGCGAAACATTTCATGAGCAAGTGCCAATAATGTAAATCCACGAACTATATACAAGCTTGGAAGCTTGGCATAAAGAGGCAACCAGGCCTTCGATTGTACCAAAATGCACTGGATACAAGCTAAGGTATTAAGTTCCAAAAATATCCCCACCTTCATCAACTTTGTGCATTCTAGAACGCTAGTTGCTGGCAAAATGTGCATACAATTCTCAAAATTTTCAGAAACAAAAGCATTATGCTGCAAAAATATTAGTACTATGCCAGCATTATGCCTGATGCTCCAGATATAGTATTATGCTCAAAATTATGCCGGCATAATCTGACAGACCCTAGTATTGAATTGCGCGTCTCTACTGCGCCTAATTTCACGCGTGATCAGCGAGCGCGCATTAAAAATTTAATGGCGGCTTTTTCTTTACGGCTGGACCTCGCCATAGAGGTAAATCGTCATTTTCTTGAAAAAGAGTACGGTGACCTATCAAATTTATCGAATTGTTTCGAATTTAGAAATAAATTTCTCTATGTAAAATAAGGATGGACCAATAGAAACAACCGTCGGAAACGTGAATTAAGTGCTATTATAAAGATTTATGGGGTATAAACAACGTGCTGTTACTCCTAAACTTACAAGGGGATCCCTCATTTTTATTTCAAATAATATAAACAATCAATAGGCAAAGTTTGAAAAAAAGTCTCAATTAAGGCGGGGGTACACTTGAAAGCCGTATTTTGGCTGGGTATTGTGTTTTTAATGCAAATATCTCGTTTACGTTTCAAGCAATCAAGAATCTCTATGCTCATTTCACATATCTATGTTTTGGGTCGTTTTGTAAATTTTTTGGTGATTTTTAGGTATATTTGGGGATAAATAGTTTTTCTCAAAGGATAAGTAAAATTTATGGAAATAGGAAATTTTGAAGATTTGGTGTTGTTTTAAAATTAGAGTGAAGTTAAAAATTGGTAGATACACTCCAAACAGTTGCCCAACAACCTGGGGTGCCATTGTGCGGTCGGGCAACTGTCTGATGGTGTTCCATAACCCTTTTTTTCCCTTTCAACCTGTCTTTAAACTTACCAAAATTTCACTTAAATTCATGTGTACCCCCGACCTTAAGAGCCAGGAAAACAATTGAGATTACCACCTTATAAATAGGTCTGGATATTCTTTAAGTTATTGTGCCGCTATTGCTGTGAAAAACGTACGTTTTAGTCAGATTAAAATAACGGCCATGGCTTTTTAGCCATATCTACCGTATAAGCGTGAGATGTTTATGTGATTTTTTCTTGACTTTGCGGTCTGTCGTATACACCGTCCTAAACTGAGGAATTAATTTCAGTCCTTTGGTGATAAAAAAAAATTGTCTACTTAGCATGAGATGTTTTGCTTAATAATGTGCTATTTGTATGTGGCTGGAACAGGATGCGTACAAAAGGTTTTTTTTTCGTTAGCGGATGCTCAACTGTATTCATGTAGCTATCAACGTTAGTACACAGAGTTTGCGGCTCAAGTCAACGAAAGATTTTTTAAGACGAAAAACTCGGATGTAGCCAAAGTTATCAAATACAATAAAAAGATATTGATTAGTATGTTTTGTATTACAGATATTTCTGAATACAACCCAAAAGAATTCTGTAAAATTCCACTTATGTGGAGAACCGTCTGTAAAACACCCATGTTGCAACAAAGTTGTTTTTTGTTGTGTTTTTGTGCTTTGGCACTTTCGCATTGAAATTTTTTCGCCATGGACCGTTATCGCATACAAGCGTTTGTATTCAAATAGAACAATGACCGTTTTGATTAGTACGAGAAGCGACATGCATGAAAAATGAAACCTTTCAATCTTTGGCGTAGAATTTTGGCTATTTATGTCGTTGTTTTGAAGAGGACGGCTAGACAAGTTAGAAATGTACAAAAACATATAACGCACAAGTCAGAATTAATTAATGTTAAAAAAGACGAGTTTTAACAACGGTCTTCAACAATTTGTAACCTATGTTTAAATGGAACTATGAACATTTTCGAGGCAACAATATGATGCAACGAACAATGATTTTTAGCGGAAGGTCTTTCCGTTAAAAATCGTATGGTGCAATATGGATCGGTCAGCTGACAACTTTGTTGTGACAATTCCAGTCTATCAGCGTTAGTTTTTGAATTCATATTCCTGGAACATATTTTGGCCCGAATTTGTTTTGAATTGCTTAGTTAACACCGTTCTCTTTGGCCTTTTTTTAGCAAAGCAATTCTTAACTTAATTGTTCAACCAGCAATCTTTAAATCATTTAAAACAACTTAACAACATTACCTTCTTATATAGTTAAGCGTAAATACGACGTTTAAAGAGAGACAGAAACATCATGCGCTAATACCAGTCGAGTTACTATGAACGAAATACATTTTAAGTATAGAAATTACCTTCAGCCTGGAGAAACGTGAAAGTTTCTTGAGAAGTTCTCGACGAGAAGGCACCATGTTGCGAGGGGATGGAGAGTGACTTGACAATCTCCAGCCTCGATCTTATGATCTTTCCAAGACTGCGCCACCTTGAAAAAAAAAACATGCGAACGAGGCTGGGCATTCTAAACACCGCCAAGCCCCGCCAAGACTGAAAGAACGCATACAGTAGCTAACGCTCAATAAGTCAGGTGCTTGACTCTGTTCACTTTGTTCCACGCCACTTTTAAAACATGGGCTGCTCTGTTCTTCGTGTGGTACAATCAACCCGTGAGCATCTGGAGGTCATAACCTGTACCTTGCCGAGCCTGACACTTGGGCTCTCATGCACTAAGCGCCTAGACAGAAAACGGACCCTTGCCCCCTCCACACCCTTGTAGCTAACTCAGGGGAACGGCACCATTCCTCTTACCTCATGAGAGAGAAACGCACAGAGAGGGAAGTGAGGACAGAGCAGAAGGCAAGAGGGGAAGAAACGAAATAAGCGGGAGATGGGCTCTTCTAAGCGAAGGCTCGATGTTTTTTTTTTCTTTTTGGAAGGGGGGGGGGGGGGGGGGGAGGGAGTGTGGAGGATCCGCTGAGTAATGAGTGCGTAAATCAATTCGACTTTGCGCCTGCACTCACTTCGCACAGCGGATTTATATAACGAACGTTCGAAACTCTGCAGAGAAGAGACGGACATGTAGAGTACTCTTTCTTTCTGGGTTACTTTCACAACAGGTTATGTTCTCTCGGTGGACAGTTTATAGGATATCGGGTCGTTTAACCCCCTCCCCATTTAGCACCCATCAGTTCCTCGTTCTTTAAGCGCGAAAGGGAAGTATGGGGGTGGGGGGGGGGGGGGGGGTTAATCCACTCGGGGCCTATATGCCCAGTAACCGTTTACAGTCTCAGACACCCACAAAGCAACAGGCTAAGAAAATTAATTTTTTTATTTTTTTTCTAAATCCTTTTCGTATGAAAGGTTGCTACAAACAGGATTAATGAGAATGTTTAACAATTAGACCCTTCCCTTACCAAAATTTATTGATAACGAACCGCTGGGGATAATTTTAAAAAGAACGGAATTTCAAGATTTTAAATGATAAAGATATGGGACCGATCCCTTAAATTGCAGCTGAGCTAGATACAAATCTACCAAAGTATACCCTCCCATATTCAAACTTGATAAATTGGATATAAATCAAAAACAAGACAAACTAACAGTGAGGTGGTGAAGAACAAAACACTTTTCAACTGACTTGAAACGAACTTGCAACGAAGGCTCATGAAGGGGAATATCACTAACAAGAGATTGTCAGTTGCCCTTTAAAGGACTCCCTAAATTAGCCTCGGTTGCAAGCTAGTTCCAGTCCAATACCGAGAATAAGAAACTGGTCTATTTAGATTATTTCTCAGCCATTCGATTTTGACTAATGATGATCTTACAGACAGTCTCACTGCTATGTTTAAAATAGGTCCCTGCCATGCCAACGGCTGTGATTGGTTAACATGCAACCTTTGCCAAGGGATCTGATTTGTTTATAAGCAGTCACTCGAAAACTACTCGAAATGTTCCTGTGTTCATCCTCACATAATTTCGCAAAGTTTTGAAACACTAGGAAAAAAGCAATTAAACCCTAACTTATACTTAAATAAAGAATCAAGAAATAAAACTCAGGCGTAACATTGCCTGGAAAATCTTTGGCAGACTGAAATAACCAAAACACCAGAACTAAAATAAAATATGCACTATGGGTTTTCTTTTCTATTAACAATAGCATGGTCACTTAGAACTGCTCATCACAAACATCCTATCATCACTTCTTGCCCAAAGTAGCATTGCAAATAGGCTGATGAAAAAACACCACCATCATCAACTGAATGCCTGTTATTTTTGTGAGTTATGACCCCATAACAAACTACAGGTGCACTCAAGTTTCTGCGATATCTTGCATTCTAAGTAATAAAGCAGTAGAGGAACCCTATTACTTTTTCAGCAACCCACTATGCCTTACAGCAACCAAGATATAATTTCTCCCTGACCATGTCAGTACATTTTGACCACTGAATAGGCCTAAACAGGTTACCTAAAAAAGATCAACAAAACTGAACGGTAGATTTTTCTTATCATTTCCTTCCTCAAAAAAGGAACTTCTCCTTCGTATACAAATTGTCAGGTGATAATACAAAATGAAGTTTAATTTTTCTAGTAATTGTTCATTTTCCTACTTTGGCGTTTCTCTATCTACAACAGCTCACAAATGTAGCAACATGTGAAGTGGAGCAGAAAATGCAAAAAGGGGAAGAAACTAGAATTTTGAAGCCTTGCTAGTTAGTATACTGGAAGAACACAATTCAGAAAATGAATTATATGCATAAAGTGAATGCAATTTAACATGGCATAAAATGTTCATGCACAGTTTGAATGCTCATGAACTTGATTGGAGAAAAACACAAGTAAGCTTGAGCATTATGCTAAAGGATATATATGTAACATGACTAAAACTAGGGCAAGGAAGCAAAAGCTCTTCACTAGAAAACGAAGCTGAGTAAGAAGAAAGAAAGAGAAGTGAAGCGTCAAGAGAAGTCTGCCACACTCAAGATGTCCTCGTCTTGGCAAATGATACTCTGAGATGATTTGACTCTGTGATTTTGTAGTTGTGCATTTTCTGTTGAAATGATAAAAATGATAAAATTGTTGAATCTTTAATAATTAATACTCCCAAAAGTCATTTAACAACGTTTAAATGAAACTGTAAAAGGTCCAGAGGGGGTCTTTTGGACAAGGTGGGGTAGGAAAGATTTTCTTATACAGAAGTTCAGTTCAAGTTCAAACAGTTTTGCTTGCCTATCAAAACCAGTTGCCCTCTTACTGAAAACATTAATGGAACCCCTGTTATACACTATTGTTTCAACTCAAGTGGCCAACAGACAAGACATGTGCAAGACATGGGGTAAAATGTGCAAATTGGCGATTGTCTTTGGAATGGGGAAGGACTAATCTGGAAAAAGTTTTTGTCACAAAGTTCACTTAAAGAAGTTTTTTGGCATGTGAAAACCAATTGTCTTTCTGTTGGAAATATTTGTGAAATCCCTGGGTGGATAGAAACATTTTCAGGGCCGGCAAAATGAAACTTACAATAAGAGCATCAATGGCCTCTTCTGTTGATGTCAACGTGACCAAAGCCATCTTACGGTCTTTCCTGTAATCAAAGTTGACGTACATAAGTTGCAATGCGGAACTTACAACAACGAAAATTAATACACTGCACTTCCACACAACACTGAAATTAATATATACTCAAGAAATTTACATAAGTGCCGAAATTCATTAAGATATCCCTGGACAGTACAGGGCATGTGATATTTTATTTATCAATATTTATTACAGTATTGCAGAATCTCGGCACATACAAGGCGTTAAGATGAAAGAAAAAACTAAAAAAAATAAACCAAACAATTTAAGTGATATTATTACTTACGGAAAGAAGCGGAATTCTGATACTGTTCCTGCTGCAGAAAAGGCATCTATCAACTCTTCTTCTGTGGTGCTCTCCCTGTCAATTCAACATAAAGAAAATTTAAAACTCTATCAACTTCCATTAATTTTCTTTAAATGTCTGCCCAGGAGGAAGCCTAATTTCACATGTACAGCTAGATGTAGTTATGGAATATTTGAATGTACAGTGTACTTACGGGATATTTGACACGTGGAGTGTTCTGTTTGGGGGGAAAATATTCTGGAAGTTCTTGGATCCGGGTTTCTTGAAACGATGTAGGGGTGAATGTGTGAAATCCTTTGTTAGATTGTTCTCCTACAAAAAGGAAAGACTAATTGTCAGTACATATTGTATTACATAAATGGTTTGTAGTCTGCAATGAAAGGTGGATCAGAGACCCTGGTGATACTCACATCTCCTTCCTTAGGCATTGAAACAGAGTTGTGTTTTGATGCCGTCACTTTGATTTCTTTTCCATAAACTTTGACTCCACTCAAATGCGTAATAGCTAAAGAAGGCAATCAAAAAATAGTGAGGTAACAATGCAAACACCATGCCTTGTGGAACAATGCTCTACTGCGGCAAAAAGTTAGGTGTGGGTGAGACCTTGACTTTATAATGTCCCTTTATTGGCAGTGTCTACGTACAGAAAATACAGTTAATGTGGTTTGGGACCATGACTAGCCGTTCACTTGTGGATCCATGCATATCCCCACTAGAGCACAAAAATTGAAAATGTGGAGGAAAACTATTTCAACATGTACATGTAGTATAGCATTGAGAAATAAAATCCATTGTTATACACTGCTCCTTCCAACTAAAATACACTTTCTGATTGGAGGAGAACATGTTACAAGCCGCTGGTCAAAACTCACTAACCCCTTAGAGCAAACAAAACTCAATAACTCCCTAAGAAAACAACGACTTGAAATTTCAACTCTCACATGAACAAGTCATGCTCCTTAAAGCTGCAACAAATTTGAACACCAGTCAGCATCAAGCAATTATTTTTTTGCAGTTGTCTTCTATTTTTTGAGTTCGGAGGTATAACAAAACAC
>JAHPZR010048950.1:0-17082 GCA_019787425.1 Platygyra sinensis | reverse complement strand
GCCAATCAGAGAGCACAGATTCGCGCATGCGTTTTATGTCACACAACTGTCTTGACCTCGGCTTTGTTCAGTCTATTTAAACCTTATTGGATGGCAACGGGTTTGGCACATTTCTTTGTTGGTGCTTGGGGAACTAATGATTATTTTAACTATTCAAATCTCAAATGGTCGCCGTTTTCAGCCCAGCTAATATCTCATCGACAAGGAAACTGAATCTCTCTCGCTAACACTACTCACCGACTTCTCTTTTCGTTGGAATCTTCATTGTTAATCGTGGTGAATCGGTACTTCTGCAGTGAAAAATGTTAACAATTTCGCTTCCTGGCTTTTTTAACATCTTATAACAAACCGCGAAGCTGGCGACTTCTTTTCTTTGATGTAAAAGGTTGTATTCGGTTTAGAACTGACTTCAGAACTTTTCTTTCAATAACTGAGATTAAAGGTTCTTTCCTTCCAAGTCCATTCCATATGAGTAGACTAGACACAACTGAACGAATTAGTAAAACAGCACGCGAATTAAACTCAACTGAACTGACATTTCGAAACTCTAAAGAAATGTAAGTCTACTTTTGTCTTGATTACACCGCTTGAAGTTTTTTCACTTTAATTCTGGCCGCTTGCTGAGGTTGTAACCATCCCACATTACTGAGGAAAAATCAAGAATTGTGTTTTCTAAAGTTTGACTGATATCAGTAACGTGAATGGTCACTTTCGTTCGCGTTGGTGGATTGGCCAGACCTTCTTTCGGAATTGGCAATGTTTTGGCATTGGTTACGTTTCTATCTAGTGATTGGCGATAGCAAGGTTACGAATTGTGATGTCTTGTTCGTCGTATTTGGAAACAATTCAGCCTCCATCTTTGGGAAACGTAATTTTTCTACATGAAGGTAATTCCTTGTTTTAAAATGAGAACAGCTCGCGCTGAGGGATCACATTTAAGGAATTTCTTGAGTTGAGCGATTCAAACCGAATGCAACCTTTTTATTCATCTCCTTCTGTGCTCCATTCTCGAAGTTCTTTGATTTCCTGTAAAGTCCAGCCTTCATGCATGTTGAACATTTCATTTAAAGCTTAGGCCAGCCTCTTGAAGTCGAGTTTCCACCAATCGTGCATGGGATTCATGATGAGTAAGTAATGGCTTTTATAAAATAAAACTGATAGTACGCAGGCTTTAATTGGTTAAAAACAATGTGGAAGTAAAGATATTTTAGAGTGAGCTCTTTCCAATCATGCATGGGATTTATGATGAGTTAGTAGTGGTTTTTATAACATAAAACTGATAGTACGCAAGCTGTAATTGGTTTAAAACCATGTTGAAATGAAGGGTATTTTAGGGTCAGCCCTTCCCTATTGTCCTGATATGTACAGCTCGTTAAAGCTACAAGTGCATGTAAATGTTCTGGTTAAAGGGAAGTACTAAACACGAGTTGAGTAAGACATTGTTAGTATGGCGCCTGATTCTTTTAAGTTTAAAGTGCACTTCGACTCATTATATCCGTGTAAGCAAGTGTGGCACATTCCATGTAATATGGGCACGTGCGCGTACTTTTTTAATTTATTACAAAAATATTGTACGTGCTGCACGTGCGTTTGAACTTCTGCAACGCATACGTTTCACCTTAACGTTCTTATGTACTCCGTTCTTTTGTTTCTTGTTCAGCCTTCAATTTGGTGTGAACGTTTTGTCGGTACTACATTTTTTTCTTTGAAATATCATGAAATAAAATGTAACTCTTTGAGTGAATTTTTTTTACCAAATGAGTTTGAGTTACAACTCACAGCTGAGTCCTTCCACTGATTTTTTTTTATATGTTAACCATTTGAAGACATAGATCTACCAGAATATATGATGGTAGATCGGTCACTAACTTGGTTGTTCAATTTCAAATGTAAAGGACGAAATAAAGTTTTTAATGAGTTCGCAAACGTTACCTTAAATGACTTTGATAAAATTTAAATATAAATCATCTACTTGATTAAAACGTTATAAGGTGGATGGTAAATGATAATCCTGACGATTATCAAGACGAGAGTGATTACGGACTAAGCCAGGTATTTTAGGTGAATGTCACGCTAGGTCACGCTACGTCACGCTACCTTGAGATACTCGGTCACTTTAGGTCACAGGTACAGGTACAGGCTCGTCCCAAAGTCGCGGAATGAAAGCTCTTATAAAAGTTTCAGCTAGGGACAAAATACTTAAAAAGACATTCCGTTACGTTTCTGAACACTGCAGAACACTTGACCACATCAATTACGTTCAAGTCAACTTGCTAGAATATATCGTCTAAAATACTCGTCGTTCATTATAGGACTTGTTAGATTTGTAATTTAAGTTTAGAGTTCGTAGTTATGGACGGCTGCCTAAGTCGAAAATCACTGAAAACGATGTTCCACATTTTCATGGTTCTTGTGTCCTTACTTTGCTCTACAACATTTTTATATATTAGGCAAAAGAGACGAGAAAGCGATCCACGCCCAGCTTGGATGAGGACCTTGCACACTACAGCTACGAACTGGCTCAGTATGATACCTAAAGTAAGATCTAGTTCAGTAGTAGAGTCATTATAGTGCTTCCTTGATCCTTGATGCATGTCTTAAGTCTTTGCTCCTTTAGCGCATACTCCGCGCTTATTGCCGTACGATTTTCTCTTTTTTGCCTGACGCGATCTTGCCGATCCATTTATCTGAGTAGTTCTCTGGTCGTTGACCTTGAAAGGGAAAATCATCTGTGATATTCCACAAAAAATACAAAAAACGTTATGGGCTTCTCGTCTTAAACTGTGTGGTCTGCTTAGCCTCGTTTCTTGTGAGTGATAGTCGTTGACCATTCACTCGTAAACTTAGGCTCCCATTCTAGTAGTTAAGTACCCTTGTTTTTCTTGTCCTCTTGTCTAAATGTATGATTGTTTTAAACGTAGGACCTGACTCCATTGAAGCGTACCTTGGACAACATCAAGGATCCACTCTTCCGTTACTTTGAACGCGAGGTAAACAGCAAATCACAAGAGTGATAAAGACTTAATTTTTCCTTAAAATGTTGACAAGTAAACAAATTTTGACTTGATTCACCACTGTATTCGTAGAACTAGCCTACTAGAAACGTTGGACAATCGTCCAGGGATTTAATTTTGGAACGCTACATACGGTGCCCCGGCGCTGTTTTACGGCGTTTTTCACGTTTATGTTAATCTTCCTACGTTTGTCTTTCTTCAATCTGTCATTGTGTCGTCTCGTAACGCCGAGAAGCGTGTTGTGACGACCGACATAACGGCCTCAAAGGAGACGCTCCAAATGTTCGTTACTTTGGATTTTGTTTTTAACAGTCGTTACGAATCCACTCTATGATAAATTGCTGGTTGTTGATTTGTGCTTTGTTATTTTTCAGGTGAACACTGGATACCAGTTGCTGAACACCATCCGAGAGGACCTCAATCATATAGTGCTCGTGTGTGAGAGCCAAAAGAAGCCCACCAACTATCTTCGAAATCTCATGAGTGACTTGGTCAAAGGTAGGAGAAGTTTAATTCAGTTTCACTTAATTCGCAGACCTAGGAGTGATAACTTAGAGCAGCCCCTTCTCCTCTGCCTTTTCTCCTCCCGGACACTTTGTTCTTAGTTTGTTGAGCGTGAGAGAAAAACACGCCACGTCTTCTCGTCCTCGTGCGCACGGCGACGCGCGCATGTTCTTTCACGTTACATCAGTCAGATAAACTAGGAAAGAGAGAAGTAGTCACCGAGGGATAGTTGTGGTCCAAGGGATTAACAAGTATTTTAGTTCGTTTAACTTTTCACATAAAGGAAATAAATGGGCCATTTTCGAGTTGCTCTTTGTCCCAGTGTGAAAAAGATCCTCGTGCGAAACCATTGGTATGGAAATGAGTTTCATCTGTAAGTTCATTTTTATGCAAATCAAACTCATTTTCATGTGAGAGGTATTGCACAAAGACTCGTTTTGAAACCGAGGCACAAGGTAACTTAGAAATGGCCAATTGGTTTAGTATTGTCTTGATATACCACCCAACTGTCAGATCATATGGGGGTGGGACTTACCTACAGATTAAAAATTGTTGCTCAGAACGTGATGTTGATGCTAGAGATTTCAACGCACTTTCTTGGTTTCAGGTATCTTGCCATCAAACTGGCGGCGTTACACCGTGCCAAAAGGCTTAACTGTTCTACAGTGGGTAGCAGACTTCAGTGATCGTGTTAAACAGCTGCAAAAGATCTCACACGCCGCTAATACTGGTGGAGCCAAGGGTCTTAAGGTTTGTAACTTCGTAATAGCCTCAAAATAACGAAGGCATGTTCTAGAATAACCTTGTTTCTTTTCCTGTCTCAGAATCTGCACATCTGGTTGGGTGGCATGTTTGTTCCTGAAGCTTACATCACAGCCACTCGGCAGTTCGTCGCTCAGGCGAACAACTGGTCTCTTGAAGAACTGGCTCTAGAGGTAATTATGATACTTAGTTGAGGTTGGGTATTTTCAACGTTACCACAGATTAGGAAATGGTTAAGGAATAATGAAATTATTGAATTTTGAGTCAGGGAAAATTGAAATAATTTGACGCAGGCGGTTTAATATCTTTGAAGGCTGGTAGAAACATTTGGGGTCACTGACTCTACAGGGCGAACTGAAGAATACTAAGCACCGTTTTCCTCTTTGTAGGTCACCATTGCCAGTGGCCCAGACGATCGACTCAATATAGATGATTGTAGCTTTGGAATAAAAGGTACAAGTGAAAACGTTTTATGTCCTTTTAAGCTAATGACCTCAGTTCTACATGTATACAGGCATTTGTCTATACGAACTAACCGCTGAACATGCGAGGAATTTTTCAGTTGTAGAGTGCGTTTCCATAAGAAAATCCAAGATTGGCTTCTTCAACCCGAATGAATCCGAAAACGGATTTTGCGTTTCTTTGCTGAACAGAGAAATCCAACATCCCACCAATCATTTTGCGTCAATGATTCCTTTGACGCACTATGATCCGAGAGATCTTGAATTGATCAGTTTAGCAAAGAAGCGCAAAATCCGTGTTCGGATTCTTTCGGATTTTGGATTTTGTCAAAGAAACTCACTATTAGATAAATGACTGTAAAGCCTTTCAGCTTTTCAGCGAAGAGTCAGTTCGTCGAGCCAGAAATAAGAAAATAAATATTTATTTGTGTACTTTTCGCGTTTTTTGTTTTGTTTTGCGTAGGTTTGAGGCTTCAAGGAGCTCGTTGCCAAGACAACAAGTTAGAACTGACAGCAACAATTTCAACAGACCTCGCCCTTACCAGCCTCAAGTGGATCAGGTATGGTTTGAGTTATTGCCTTCATAGCTAAAAGAGCATAGAAATACTGAAACATGCACAGTTTCTTCGATTGCTGAAAACCTAAAGGTTTAACTCGACTGTTTTCAATTTTTCAGAGTTGAAGCAGGATTTGCTGATCTTCAGGAAGGAAAGGTATCTGTGAGCTTTCTATTTCTCAAGTTGTCATGGAATTGGTTGTTAGTGAAAGAGGCGTCAGTTTATTCTTTTTCCTAGATACATGGTATTTAACCCCATCCAAAGTTGTCCAACTGTCTAGAACCTCTGAGTAATTTCATTCACCCATAGTAAAAACTACCTCGGAATTTGTGGTGTCTCCATGCGCCTACTTCAGAAACGAGGAGGGATTTGGGGCGAGACTTCACTCGCAGTTGCTTGTGGGACCGTTACTGGAGATAAAACAAAATTTTAGAAGTAGTCTTCGGCACCAATCTCACAAGCAATTGCGAGATGACCTTCCTAGTTCCGTTCTCGTTTTTGAAATGGTGATTTGTTTGAAGAGGCAACGACTCCTCTCCACCGTCCCACTCGCTGCCTGTTCTTTTTGCCAGCCCCACCCTCCCCCAAAGGAACCTGTTCGTATACCAAATGAAAAGAGATTCGTACACTTGATTAATTCGTTTTTCTCGTCTATTCCAGGTTACCCTTCCTGTGTACCTCAACCAGACACGTACCGAGTTGCTATTCACTCTGAACATGGCAACCAGAGGTGAAACCGCTGGTCGAGAACACCGCTTTTATGAGCGAGGTGTGGCGTTCCTGGCGTCGTCCTTGAGTGGCTGATATCTCGTGATTAACACGTGACCTGGCTCCGTTTTCCCTTCCCGATTTCAAATGAAGTAGATTAGGTTGTTTAGAATTGCAAACTGGCGTCATATTGAGTTAGTGGACTTCAATCGAATTTAGTTTGGTATGCAACAACTTATATTCAGAAGCATTGTCAAACGTTATCTTCCCGTAGTTGGATAATACACGAGTCTAGCAAAAGTCTTAGTTTATACCTTCAATTTAGGATTCTTAGAAACATTACGTTATAATACCTCAACTTTAGGTCTCAATCGTCTTAATTTTATTGTTAACACATTAGAATGCTGAAACGACATAAGGCAATAAATATGGGGCAAATGTGGTGAAATCAGTTCGTGTGGTGTTATTCTTGCAACTTATATTAACTCGGAAAAGGCCCAAATCAATATGCGGTGTTCCCTTGCGTCTCCGTACATTTTTTCTGAAGTCTAGTTTGGAAAAGCCTGGGGGCTTTTCCCCACTTCACGCGGGGAAAAAAACCGATATCGTCCACTGGCTTGAATGGCCCCCCTAGAAGGATTAAGAAGCGACGAATTCGGAGAAAAAGAACTATAAAGAGATTCGTTCATGTGAAAATCCAAGACAAAGACGCGCTATTTCAAGTTCGAGGGTTTGGTAATAATAGAACCCAGGTCAATATGTCGCCCGTTTCCCCGTCCCGATCAAAATTAGGCTGCGCGCAGATTTGTTGACGTTTGTGCGCACGCATAGCTATAGGGTATCGCTTTCCTCTAGTGAAGGACCAAGAATGGTCCATTTCTAACCTCGCTGACGTTCCCTAGTACTCCAAAAAGAATAACAGGAAAATGAAAGTTGAAAAAGAAATTGACACTGTTTTGAGCTTAGAAAATAATTTGCCTTGTTCCTGTGCGGCTTTCTTTAAGCCTTTTGAGAAGAAACATGTTGCTCAGAGAGGTTTGACCGCGTTGAAATATCGATGCCTAGGAATTTGGCAAGAAACGCAAAGGAACTGGACTTATTCGATTCCCATGCATGAGACGCATGTCAAGAATAAAGTGCTCCTTAACTACGGAGGCCCGCTACTGTCACGGCAAAAAAAATCCCACGGCAAAAAGAAAAACCTCACGGCAAAAAGAATAACCTCACGGCAAAAAGAATAACCACACAGAGAAAAGAAAAACCTCGACCTCACGGCAAAAGAAAGAATTAAAATGTCCTCTCGGCATCGAAGAAATTTTGCCGTGAGTCTTCTACTTTTTGCCGTGAGGTTATTATTTTTGCCACGAGTCTTTTCCTTTTAGCCGTGAGTCTTTTTTCTTTTGCCGTGAGGTTTTTCCTTTTTCCGTGAGGTTAATACTTTTGCCTTGACAGTTGTTGGCCACCGTACTACTTAACCACCATCTTTCGTCGTGGGTCGTCAAACTGTTTTCATTAGTTTGTCTTGTAAAACCATAAATATTGATAACAGATCCTTTTATTCAGTGACTTGCTTTGCGATAGAGAAGATCACTCATTGATGAAGCCGTATTCTTTTCTATTTTTTTTGATGATCATTGTCAAATTAACGCCTTTCAGTACATTGTTTTTCGGTTTTCTTGTTGTTCTGACACGCGCAGTGGTCGGTCTCGACACGAGGTGGACCGTGAATGTTATGTACGATTTAATAAGTTTTAAGTCATCAAATGGTTGGTTGGTTTTCCTCTCCGCGCGTTTTCTTTAGGCCAGCAAACTTAAAAAATATACTCTAGGAAAGACTTCGATAAATTAAATTTCATCACAGTAGCTTGACAACAGTAATTTGGAGCTTAGAAAGAAAATAAAGAGAAGAGGCGAATTCTAACTTTTGAGAACTCTCGGATTGTTTTTAAACCCCATGCAAAGTTGATCATTAAAAATTTGGCAACTTTTGTGGACTTGGCTTAGAAATTAATAATTTATCACACCGAATTACAACGCCTTTCATTTCACGTTGGTGGCAAGAGGAGGATAAAAAAATGTAAGCGTAAATATGCATCAGAGCAATCTCAGTTCTTTCTGAAGCCCTATGTGAAGTCAGTCAATGATAATGTGGCAACTTTAAAGGACTTACAAATTAATTATTTATGACAATGATTTTCAATAACCTCAAATTAGAGAAAACAAAGGGAGTTTAGCTCACCGAAAAGCCTCTTTGAGAAGGTATTCAATCACGTGCAGGAATTACGCGATATCATTGGTCCACGTTCGAGGTCCATCCCACAGTGCCTCGCGTGTTTTTATTTGCAAATTCCAATCAGTCGCCATCTTGTTCCTGTGACTGAGCAACGCTCGAGGTTTGCTTTATTTTGATCTTGACGTTTTAGAAGTGACTTCTCGCACTTGTGCAAGGTTCGATTTGCTGTTTGCTCCGCTTTTTTTCCAACAGAATATGACAAGTGTCGCAGCTTTGGCTGGGATACCCACTGCCACAGGAACTAAGGTAAGCTTGCAGTCGCACCGAGGCCATGTGCTGCTGTAGTGGGAAGAGTCGACTGCGAAAACGGCAACGGAGTTTGACTTCCGTTAAAGTCAGCATCGATGATTGAAGGCTTTTCTTAAGAGTCATAAACTTGGCCATTTAGCAAAGAATAAGCTTACGAATCATACAAGCTGGCTACAAAAAAAATTATTTCACGATCGACGTGTCTCTTTCCGGAATAGAACACGTTATCACTTGTGATAGAATTTAGCGTTGTTTCCTAACCAGCGAAGGTTGCAAGGTTATTGTTTCTTTTAATATAACTATCCGATGCTACGAAAATCGTAGGAGGGAGTGTTAAATTGATGTTTTCATAGGATCTAAAGGTGCGTGAAAATTCGCGTGAAAGTCTCGATTATTCCCAGCGAAATCTACTCGTGGTTGGTAATATTAAGTCTTCGAAGGGGTTGTTTACACTTTTGCGAGATCCAAATCTCGAATATTTTATGCGTCTTTGCTGCTTTTTCTTTGAGCTACCCGACTTTAGGAATTATGATATTGTTCAAACCAATCTTAACCCTAGAAAACGAATTACCTAGAAAACTGAAGAGTCATTTCCTTGCGTGGAAGTTTAGAGCCGCCTCGCTGCGGTCCATGCGTGGCATCAATTAAGTCAACATTTACTAATAGATTATCTAAAGACACCAAAACGCTTCGTTAACCAAAATTTCTTCATCGTGTTTCCGAAACGAAGGAAATTATGGATTTCATTTTCGAAGGAAACGGCGGGCACCTGATAAGTCGGCGGGGAAATTAATTGCCAAAAGAAAAACATTCTTTAGCTGTGGTTGTGTTTCTATGGCTTTCCTGGTTTCTATGAATTTTTAATGTGCATGCAAGGGCCTTTTAGGTGGTTTTGTTTTGTTTTATAATACGATAGTATCGCATTTGCCATTTGCGTGAAGGAAAGATTGAATCTGTATTGAATCTGTGTTCGTTAAGCGTCTACATTTGGGGTCATTTGCCCACCTCGAACATACAAGCAAGCCCGTTATAATTACAGTCGGAAAAAATTATCTCATGGTGAATATTGTTTATCTATTTATATATTCTGATACTTCTCGAGAAGTAAGAAATTAGCAAATAAATGCATGAGGTGTTGTTTTCGTTGTGGAACTACTTCGAAGGAATAACAAAAAATAATGTGAAGTCTCAAAGAATTTAAGTTTACCTGTACTCTCCCTTATTTTAACCTTTCTTAGGCTGTTGTTTTGTTTCATCACACAAACTGGCAAGGGCAAAGAAGAAACAATGACAAGCTGTTTTGAAAGACTCTGCGAAAATAACTACTTGTTAATGGACGGGTGATTCTTGCCAAAATTAAGATATTATGAGGTTACTGGCTTGTGAAGCTAGGAATTTTTTGTAAACTATTAGATTATCAAGGCTCCATTAGAGCGGTATTCATCCAAGTGTCAAAACCAAAACCAGACCAACTGCGTACCAATTAGACCAACTCAGCCAGTCTCAAAATTTTGTAAAACTTAAGTAATTGTCTAGTTACTTTCAACACTCAGTTAAAAACTGCTCTATGAACGAGAAACGTTTTAAAAAGGTCCTAAATTATTCCAGTACATTACCTTTTTGTTAAAATATTGACATTGGCCTTACTCAGGTAAGACTCTCTGTCATTTATATTTTTGTTCTCTTAATTTTCATTGGTTGAGAGGCCATTTGGTCACCTGAAAATAAACTACCTATGAAATTAGCTCTGGTCTCTTTTTGCACGGTACTGTCTTCCATGGGTAATGAATAAACAAAACAAAGGCAATGCATGTGTTCTCGAGCATTGTTAAAGTTTGAGACGACAAGATGTTACGAACGTGTTACAAGATGTTGTCATTAGTAAGGAGAAGACGTTAAATGTGATGAGTGGAGAAATCATAAGCTGTTTAATAGCTTGTTTTTAGTGTGAAATTTCTGGTTATTCCATGTTTGTGACAAGCTCTAGCCTTTGAACTGGCTTCTGAGCTAGTTGTGGGCAGGTGAAGCATAAAAAAAAACATCTGTAATCAAGTGAAATGATATGATAGTTGGCAAAGTTGTATAATGAAAGTAAATTTCTGTTGGACAAAATGACACAACAAAAGCAGCAACCTCAAACGTATATATTTGGCTTATGCTAAGTCCTGATTTTTGAAACTCTTGATTGTGGAAACCTCTTTATAACTTCAACCATATGTCATTTCCCTCCGGTCAGCCGCACTGTAATTTTACCTCCCAGTTTTTTTAGCTACTCAATTTTTCAAGTAATTTTAATTTCCCTTGGAGGTTCAAAAAATTGGGACTCCACTGTGCATAGCAGATACACCAAGCTGTTCGAAAACTGATGTGTAGTTTGTTCACAATATATAACATGAAAAAAGATACTACTCCGGTCTGATGTAACATTTCAGCAGATATCAGTCACACACGACTTCCAGAACAAAGTGTCTAAACGAAAAGTTGAGTAAGGCAGATGTCAATCATCTTTGCCACTTTGCGGGGAAAGCCAGGGGCATTTGTGCAAAAAGTTTCTCCTGACAGCTCATTTTAAGAATATACATCCGGTGTAAGGATGATTGACATCTACCAAAATTTGACATTCAGTCTAGACTCTCCGCTGTGAAGGTCTCCTCTGGATGATAACTGCTGTAGAGTGGAACTCTAACAGACACCTCATTGATACAGTCACCTTGTTATTAGGGCCACCCTAAATTTAATACAGTTAATTTGGCTTTGTTTTGGAACAGGCAATGACAGATCATGGTCAAAAATAGAAAGTGACCTCTGATTAAAACAAATTCAATACACCATTTGCTATTATCTTCATGTGATTCCCTGGTGCCTTGAAGTTAGTTTGTATTTGACAGAGCTCGAAATAAACTTGGATTCCAGCTTGTCCTTGGGACAAGTAACTTTCAGATGACTAATGCTTGATCCCTTGCCTATTGGGCAAGTGAGATTGAAAGCTACTCATCGTGAAGGAAAATCTGCCTGTCGATGATGACTAAACGGCATTTTTTTAAGCCGTGATTTGAATAAATTTACATTTCTTCTAAGCCTCAGGTGAATTCCTTAAACACCGCTGCTTAGCAGCCACCTCTCATTTCCCTGAGGGCTTTCACTAAATCAGGGTGTAACTGTAATGCAGACAGGGCATTTACTCCTTTTCGCACTCTTTCATTTCTTTTATTTTAGTTTAAAATCTCTTTTCTCTTTACACTGTTGCAGCGTACAGCTGAAGATTTACTTAGTATGACAGGTAAGGTGTCGCATGTGTTACAGTACATCATGGGCAGTTTCTAATTTCCCACCTTCTGTCAACCCAGGCTAGCATTTAAAAGTGGATGTAAATAGTGAGGACAAAGAGTTATTCCACAGCCATTATTCCCATATACTTTCTTGGCTTCTCATTCTATGATGTGTGGAAATTATTGGCTTTTTGTAGACTGCAAGTATGAATGTGTTTACTAGGAATGCCAGTCACACATTTAAAGATTGTGTATACTGTGCAAGAACAGTTTTAAAGGGCCCTAGTCAGCCACACCTTTGTTTTTATTTTGATGCGAGAATTTGGCTATTATATTTTATTCGGAGCCTGTCGAAAAAAGAAAAATCACTGTAGAATTACTCAAGATAATCAAACATACCTTCTGGAACGCAGCTTACAGTAAAACAATAGGAATTTACTTCACCATGCTATATCAATAATTTCGATGTCATCGAAAATGGCGGAGGCTGACTAGGGTCCTTTAATTGGAATGTTGAAAAAGTTATTGGTTTTGCACTTGCTAAGTTAAGCGATTGACTTTAATCCTTGAACATATATTTCATCCAGACAGAAGTAAAACCAAAACCAATTGTAACTTGTCAACACATGTTTTCCCATGTTTTGCCTCGGCTACAGTTAATTTGTAATTACTTAGAGTTTTGTTGCTTCACTGTTTTGCCTGTGTTATTGTGATTGGCTAGGGTGTTTTTTGGCTTTGGTCTTACAAGTCCCACTTGAAAATGGCTCAATAAAAAACCATAATCCAATTGATATTAGCGCAATAACCAGTTATTGTCTCAGCTTCATTCAGATAGACTTGTTTTTTAAAGTTTGTTTTGTTCTTCTGTGTTGTGAAATTATGTTATTTTACTGTTTTATATTCACTGAACCTTCTGTTTTTGTTTTTCCTTTAGGTCTTATGGGCGACCAAAAAAAGGTATGTTCTGTTGAGGATCGGATGAGGAAAAAATATTTTGTTAGAACTGCATGTGTGAACTGTTATTTTGTTACCTTTGCATTTACACAGCAAAAATGCATGTATACCTGTTTCCACCTAATTGCTCAGACTGCATTTTTTGCAGACAAAAGCTACAGTCATGTAAACAGCTCATCCAAGGATCTTGAAATACGCTTGAAACAGGAGTACCTCATGTGTTATATATCGTTTTTTATAGGCAAGATTTGACAATGCTCCATCCAAAGTGATCCATGTCAGAAATGTACCACCAGATGCTGTTGATACAGAGGTGTGTATATAAACACAGAATTTTCGTTTGTGTCATTTGATTCTGTAAGTTATCAGGGTGTAGAGTATCAATAATACTGGACATGGTTCAGTGTACAATTATGTTTGTCTACTTTCCTAGCTCTTGACCTTAGATTCTGAAAGGCAAGTCTATTGATAGGTGCTATGTTATTAATTTTAACAGTTGCTTGCTTTGGGGCTGACATTTGGGCGAGTTAAAAATGTACTGCTCTTGAAATCCAAGAAACCTCATGAACCTACCCAGGTAAGGATCGGTTCTTGTATATACTTAAGGACATTCACAAAGAAAATGTTCTCAGGGACAAATTTTTTTAAAGTTGCCATGCAGGGAGGCAAAGATCCAATTTTTGCCAAAAAAGCAAAATAAGGTGGGTCATCTTGCTTGTTTTCAAGATGAGGTGCATCGAAGGCCGTGTTTATAATATGTAATGCTGCTTTCCCTTTGGCCTGAACTGTATTTTTGACATCTCTGTTCTGATTTTTCTGTTTATTGTTATTGAGAAACTCTGAATTGGGAATGATCAACAGAAGGGAAAGTGGATCACCAGTTCTTTGAAAACCTTGATATGTATAATGCCATTACATTACTTGCCATTATGACAGTATTCCACACTGCTCAGTACAGTCCTCTTAGTTTAATGATTAATATGCTTCTGCATATTTCTACTTCTTTACAGGGTTTCATCGAAATGGAAGACAAAGACACTGCCACCACATTTCTAAATTATTACTCCCATGTTACACCAACCATAAGGTATAGCAAAGTTTAGTTTTGGGGATTCTTTGTGTTTGAATTTTTTTTAATTCTCTAAAACTTGGCCTGCTGGCAATGCAAGTGGTATTCAGAGGAGAAATAATTTACAAATGCTATAGATGTGAAAGATGAATACAGTTGTCTTGAAGAAGTTCTCGATTATTTAAAATTCTGTTGTTTTTACCATTAGAGGGCAAGTGGTTTATGTGCAGTATTCCAATCACCCAGAGTTGAAAACAGAACCTTCGCAGCATTCTTCAGGGGTAAGTACTGTACATATGTGTACTGCAGCTAATGTTTTCTCCGAGTAGACTGAGGGTTTATTTTGTATAGCTAGAATTTATACTTTGTTGTTTCTACAGACATCTAAAATAATTGCAGCTGGAGGAGACTTCAACACTCCATACTCAGCAGATGGGCAACAAGCAGCAGTTGCTGCAGCTGTGGCTAAAGGTGTTGGGAAAAGCAATGTCATAAGAGCAGTGATTGACAAGCTGTGGTACCCAATAACAGTTGAGGTTCTCTATAAGGTCAGTGTTACATACAGATGTACATTCGATGAAAGCATCTACCAATTGCAAGATTACAATATGGCCATAGTCTTAATTTCTGAACTTGGTTTTTTTGTCTTGTTTCTTTGACAGATATTTTCCAGTCTGGGAACTATTCTGAGAATTGTCACCTTCACTAAAAGTGGTAAGTTTCCTACAAGTGCAGATTGGGGGCTATTAACTATATTCCTGTCTTCAACTGCCTCCTGGGTTAATTTTACATGTACTGGTATGCAAGAAATGTTTTCGCCCTCAAGCATTGCATTCCTTATCAGGACCTGAGAACAAAGATTTTTTTCAGTCCAGTCATTTTCTTACTTTGGTTTAATACATGTAGTGAATTTGAAACATTTTTAGTATTGTCAACTCTGGCTTTGTTGTTTTCATTCTCAGGTCAGTTTCAAGCTCTTATAGAATTCAGCAATACTAGTGAAGCCGAGCTGGCAAAATTGGTAAGAAGTACTTTAAGTTATAAAGGAATTTTTGCTATGCAGAAAGTTCCCAAATGCAAACTCAGCTCGAATCCAGACAGTTCAATCCAGCAGTAAATGCACTAAACATAAAGCCAATGTGGCTCAGCTATGGTACCATTTCAAGTCTACTACATATTCCTCCCTTCACTTTGTTACAAAGCTTAATTAATGCCCTTTTGTGGTCTTTCTTTCCAAAGACACTGGATGGGCAAAACATTTACAATGGGTGCTGTACATTGCATCTGGAGTATTCCAAGTTAACTACATTGACAGTCAAATACAACAACGATAAGAGCAAGTGAGTGTGTTTGTTGCTTTACCGCACCCAAATTCACAGTTGGCCAACCACAAGTATTGTTTTGGTTCAGTAATCTAGTTTGACTCTGTCATTTCTTTATTTTATTTCTTTACAGAGATTATACTCGTCCTGACCTTCCATCAGGTCCAAATGAAAATCCTTTTGGCGGAGCTGACATCGCTAGTTTAGCTGCTCTTGGTGAGATGCGTACCATTTATAATAATTAGTGTACTGCCATATTGTAAGGTAAAGGGTAATGTCTGCATATTAGCCAACTGGCCCATCATGCTGGAGCTTATCCCGGTTTCTGTAACATGAAGCGACTGGGAGTATTTCTGTTCCCCTTTGGATGGATGGTAGTCCATAACCAGGTTATCATTTGTACATTTGGGCGAAGGGAGGCACTGTGAAAGTAAAATGTCTCGCCCCATACATATTGTGTTAACTGTTTTGAGTTAAAGGGGCTACATCACGGTATTTTGAGTCATTTCTACTGTCGACAAAATTACCTTTAAATTGAAGGAAACCTGAAAATAATACATTAGAGAGATAGGAAAACACTAAAGAGATAATAATAAACCATAAAGGAATAAGGATGGTTAAGGATGGAGAAGATTGACATGGATTACAAACAAGAAAATTGAAAAATTTAAGCTAAATTTTTCGAACTGTTTAACCGTGACGCAGCTCCTTTAAGGTTGTCTGTCTTGTAGGGAGTCCTGGTTATCAATATTCTAGCTAACAATAACACATGCATACTAAATCAAAACAAACAGCATAAGAGTCGATTTGAAAACAGCAGGCTGTACAGCAGAATATGGCCCACTAAATTGATCAATCACAGCACACATACTAACCAAAGGATATTATTAATAATTAATAATAAATTGAGTTATTGTTCTGTTGTTTTCAGCTGGTGGTGCTGGAGGTGGTGCAAGCTTGATGGGAGCACCAGCATTGTTGAGTCTGCTTCCACAAGGAGGGCTATTACAAGCAAGTAAGGCAAAAGTTTTAAATGGCAGAAACAATTTTACAGAGTTGTTATTTTATGACATTACTTTTAATGTTTTCACTTAATACTCAGTAAAGGAAATCTTGGCTAAAAAAAAAGTTTTACTTCAAATCCCAAGTTGGTGTTTATGTTAAATCATATCGTCTTCCTGGCATTCGCTTGCTGTTCTTTGCTCCGCGGCCTACATAACTGAACGGCTTGAAGAGGCTAGTTGAATCATTTCACAAGTTTAAAGTCTACAATTCTTTGCCTGTTTTGAATGTTGGGTGTTTTGCTTCTGTTACATAATCTTTTTATTTGTTCAGTTGGTCATTTTCAGAGTACAACATTGCATGAATCTAAAGATATAAAAGTGCTTTTTAACCTTTATAGTGCATATTTCAGATAAATATCTACAGTTCCAATGTGAAATCTTCTGTAGACTCCATAAGTAACTCTGACCACACAGTGACATCATATAATTAATATTTAATAAGTAAACATGGTAATGCCCAGGTGAATTTAAACTGAAAAGTAAACACCTTTTATAAGCACTACTTACAGAGATGACAACTTCTAACCCCAGAATCAGATAAAGAAAACCATTAGGTACTTTTCTGTCAAGATTACCTTTAAAATCAATTTATTTCTTCCCAGATTTCCTTGCTGCCACTGGTGCAAGAGGGGGAATGGGACTAGGAACTCCTGTTGTTCTCGTCAGCAATTTGAATGAGGAGGTAAGAGAGCTTTGGTGCAGTACTTAAGAGTACTGGTTTGGTAGTTTTGTAATAGCAACAAATGCTTTCTAATTGTCTGTTTGTGCAAAGTTATTAAACATCTTTAAACATCATGTATGCCCTGCCAATTAAAAACATGAACCTTCTCTTAAAAGTAATAAATACAGTTGGATC
>JAHPZR010048947.1:0-15433 GCA_019787425.1 Platygyra sinensis | reverse complement strand
CGATGATCACTCTTCATAATTGTATCTAACAACCGCCGTACAAATATGGAATTATATTTCATATATTCTTCACATCACTTCACCTGCACGGGAAAAGTATGAACGCAATAAAGTTGACCTCCGCTCCCCAACGTGTGGTCGTCATTAGCCTCAGTTGGTAGAGCATCGCAACCGCGGTAATCGCGGGAGGTCACGGGTTCGAATCCCGTTGAAGCCCTGAATTTTGTTCAGGCTTCTTCTTTTCCAATTGGCTTAAATTGGAAAATTTTAACTGCGATGATCACGTCTTCATATGTATTCTACAATCCGCCAGTACAAAATGAATTATTTCATATATTCTTCACATCACGTTCACTGCACGGGACAAAGTATGAACTCAATAAATTGACCTCGCTCCCAACGTGTGGCTTCATTAGCTCAGTTGGTAGAGCATTCGCACCGGCTTATCGCGGAGGTCACGGGTTTCGGAATCCCGTTGAAGCCCTGATTTTTTTCAGGCTTCTTCTTTCCAATTGCTTAAATTGGAAAATTTACTGCGATGATCACTCTTCATATGTATCTACAACCGCAGTACAATATGAATTATTTTCATATATTCTTCACATCACTTCACTGCACGGGAAAAGTATTGAACTCAATAAATTGACCTCGCTCCAACGTGTGGCTTCATAGCTCAGTTGGTAGAGCATCGACACCGGTATCGCGGAGGTCACGGGTCGAATCCGTTGAAGCCCTGATTTTTTTTTTTTTTTTTTTTTTTTTTTTTCAGGCTTCTTCTTTCCATTGCTTAAATTGGAAAAATTTACTGCGATGATCACTCTTCATATGTATCTACAACCGCAGTACAAATATGAATTATTTCATAGTATTTCTTCCAATAATAATAATAATGAATAATAATAATAATAAGACTAATAAATAATAATAACATTTAATAATGCGCAAATTCCATATAAATGTTCAAATGGCGCATGGACAAGAATTAAAAAAAACGGATATAAAAAGGTTAAAAGCTAAACATTACAATTAAAAGCAAACTTACAATGATTTAAAAAGCTAAAATTTCAATTAAAAGTAAAACTTACAATAATAGAAACAACTATGATAAAAATGCGAGGCGGAATACAGCTTCTTTAATTTCATCCTCAGGATAATCATTCTTTAAACCATTCTCGATTTGGTGTATTCGCGAGGAAAAACTCAACGTATCCTTCTTGGACACGTCGCCAATCTGGCCCGAAATCTTGAAGTCACGTTTGAATTTCGAAAATGATACTGCGGGTTTTTCCTCTGTTTTGACAGTTGCCTTTTGTCATCAGGGGCCTCTAGCTGCTCCATTTTCCGGTGCAATTGGTTTTCCCTGCATGCTTAGAGACGACGATAACCCTTTGAGCTTCTCAGTATCTACAATCGTGGACAAAATTCCTTGGGACACTTGTGTAATTACATTAATTTTCTGTGTTTTTAAAACGGAGTTTTAAAAAAAAAAAGCACTGTTTTCCGTTTCGAAATGCGTTGCGCCCCCCCCCCCGTCCCCCCATACAATGTTAAAAATCTAGAGAAATAGAGCGTGTACACTTGTCCAACATTGTAGGGGAGGGGCTGAACAAGTATAGATGAATTCGCGCCTGACTTTTTGTTTGGCGCGTGTGAAAAAACGCCACAAATGTAAATTTGTCCCAAGACTTTTTTCCATGATATCTGAATTTAAGTTAAGAAATAAAATCTCATTTTTCAGTGGTTTTCTACATTCTAAATGTGTTTTTTCTAGACTCTGTGAATAGATCGTTATACAATGACTGTTTCTGAGCTATTCCGTGGTTTATTAACGCATTTTGTTTTCTTTTTTAATTTTTCTCCACGCGAGGTGTACATCGGAATTCCAGTGTTCTATCTCAGAATGACGCGTGCGGTATTTGAAGGGACAAACATGGTTAACGCTAAAGCAGCAACGGGCATTATAGATCATGGTGTAAAGGCAGGAATTTCTGTCGAACAGCGAGCAAAAGCCTTGGTTTTTAAGAAAAACCGAAGGTCTTCAGCCCTGGAAATCGCGCGGAAATGTCAAATCTCGAAGTCAACTGTAGCATGAATATGTAATGCATGCAGGCAGTGAGCGTGCATCGCAAACACTACTTTCACCCAAATGGTACCGAACCAAGCATTTGAAAGTTGTTTCCAGCCATTGGGAGTCATTTCCCTTTATTTGTTTACGAAATGACATTGTGTGACATTTTTTGATGTCATGTGCAATGAGTTGGTCCCTTTTTATTTGCATAACTCAACGGTTCTCAGTCACGGTACTCACTTTAAAACCTTAAAATCTGCCTAACTATTTCCAAAAGCTTACATTTAAGACGTGTTGAAGTCAACTGTATTTGGAAATCGATCTTCCACACCTTTACTGCTGGAAAAAACTTAATTTTGAGCTCTGCAAACACGGTTCTCATTTTTCATTGTTAAGAATTGTTTTAAAGTTAACTCTTCTACACTGGATTTAGTGAGAATCGTTGCATTCACTGCTAGCGTGCTGTGACATGACTTTTGTGAACTTATTTCCAAAAAGGACCAAACTGTTTTCTGTTTCAAAATGCGTTGCTTCCCCCCCCCGCCCCCCATACAATGTTGAAAATCTAGAGAAACAAGCGTGTACACTTGTCCAACATTGTAGGGGGGGGGGGGGAGCTGAACAAGTGTAGATGAATTCGCGCCTGACTTTTTGTTTGGCGCATGTGAAAAAGCGCAACAAATGTAAATTTGTCCCAAGACTTTTGTCCATGATTGTAGTAGCAGGGACTCAAGTTTGTGCCTGCGACTTGATTTTAAAGCAAAAATGGCCAGTTCGCACGATGCGACTAGTCACAGGGACCAGTCGCAGGGACCAGTCGCAGGGACCAGTCGCAGGGACTAGTCCCATCGTGTGTGCCAACCTTTATCAATAAGACCACGAATTAAAGCCATGCATAATACCTTAAACACCTTTTTTTAAAATCGAGAATTCCTTTCTCAGGACTTATTCGCCTTCTATCATTTACTACAATCATTTACATTACCGACAATAGTTTAGGTAGGAGATCCAGGAAGCTCAACTGACATTCTGAAATAATGAACTAAGGCAGGTTTGAAATTGAGGCGGAAAATTTGACAAATTCAATTAAACTGGAAAATGTCGACACCTTATATAAAAGCCATATTGTACCTCTTTTGCAAAATACCAACGTTAATTAAAATACAATTTGATGAATTAGCTAGTTACCTTTCACAATATATCGTATCTGTCTGAAGTATTGACCATGCGTTTCAAATGCGGGTTCTTATCCGGTAAGCAGCCACAGAAAATCGTCGGGATTGTTATTACTGATAAGACTGATTTGACCAAAATTATGTGGCCCTAGTTGTGATCCTAGTCACATTTAAATCAAACGAGGAAACTATTCAAGTTTTCAATTATTTCTGCTTTTATGATATTTTTAGTTGCATTTGTCTCCGTGACACGAAAGTAAATTTAGTTTCAACATGTGCATTACATGAGTTAACCTGATAACTTTCATGCTCACTCATCTCAAAAAATCACTCCGAAAAGAAAAACAGTACCACTTCTTTGTTGAATTAAGCAAAACTAAGTGCTTCCATTGGCTTAAAATATCGCATTGGGGGAAAAATCGCGTGATGTGGCGGTGTCTCTACGTACCTCGAGAATATATTTCCTTTTCACTATCACTATCAGATAAGAAGTCCAGTCTGTAGTTTTCTTGTCTAATATGATAACGAGAAACGCGAGTTTCAATCGTAATTTCCCATTTCGCACAGGCAACAATTGAAATGCTGCATTGCGATATGCCGAATTTTGGGGAAAATTTTGCCGCCGCGTATTTACATGAACAATTACGAACTTTACTCTGATTGGATATTACTTCCACTATGCAAATGTAAATAGTTCACCTCTGAACTGGAAACAATACCGTTTCGTTTCTGAGGAAACGAAACAAAAAAGGGAATGCAGTCCCAGTACAGACTGGGCTGAGATTTTCTGACCTCGGGCGAAAAAGAACAGCATCGTCGCAGAGCACGTGTATACGAGACGATTTGCGTTTTCCATCGATCACGATTGTTCGATTGTAGTAGTTTTGATTCTTGACCGTGTGTGGCCTGTTTGGTCAGGATGCGAGATGAAGTCCTTTTGTTGCATAACTGGGTCAACAATTATTTATTCTTTTCACGGACACGAGTCTGAATCGCCTTGGCATTGAGATGAATTAGCTGTGGGAACAGCCATATTTCATTAGCTACATTTCATTACATTTGTTGACTAAAGTAGTTCTAGTGGCCACAAATAGTTCAGTCTGTATCCAGCGAAGGTCAAAATTGAATCGATGGAAGAGTACTCTGAAGCCAAGGCCTATCTATAAGGAACAGCAAATTGCTGACTATTTTTATTCATCAGAGCGGAAATAATAATTAATACCAGTCACAAGGAGTTTTTTTTACGATAACTGCAGAAATTCACGCGCGCCTCATTGGTTAAATTTAATTGTCAATATGCGGACAGACACATGCATTTGAAATTCATGCGACGCGTCAGCGAGCGAGAGCGGGCAATTCGACAATTCGTTATCGTAAAAAAAAAATTGACGTCAGTTTTTAATGCGTCTGCCCTGTTATTGACAATGAATTTCGTCATAACATTGTTAAAGTAGTCTGCGGATCCTCGAGGCGATAGCGAAATTCATGACGAAATTCATGATCAATAACAGGACAGACACGTAAAAAACTGACGTCAGTTAGTTAAATTTACGATAAATCACGGATAAACCGACAGGTGATGGCAAATGTTACAGATGTTACCTGACAAGGTAAATGTTCCATTAAACCTGTGAGTTTACCGAAACTGGAACCGTCACGCAACGAGTCACCAAAGGTCATCAAATCGTAGTTCACCTGGAGGTCAGTAGATGAGACGTCGCTTGCTAACCATAAAGCAAAGACGTCAAACAATCCAAAGATCAATAGTGGACTTTGCCAGACTTGCCAGTATATCATATCTCTTCGCAAAACTTCACCCGTTCACATAAAGACAATATGATTTCAACAGCAGACATCTAGTATCACAGGCGAGTAAGAACTAGTCTGCTGACAGCCGGTTTTTTCTCTAATAAGGGTCACTAGGACGAGCGTTTAGTCACCGCGAACGCAAAAGAGCGGTATGGCGTTGGCCGTGTAAAGAAGAAGGCGAGACAAGGGTGGTATGTGAAGTATCTATATCAAATAATTTGGAAAGAAGAAGCCTGATTTTTCAGGCTTCTTCTTTCCAATTGCTTAAATTGGAAAATTTACTGCGATGATCATTCTTCACTTTCACAAGGGTGGTATGTCCGAGTGGGGTTGAAGGCGTGTCGCGTCCATGTCTCGTCCCATTCCCTTTTAGCCAAAACGTCTCGCCTCATAACCCCTGAATTTCGAGAGAAACTTCTAAGTAAGAACGCACTCCTTAGCCTGTTCCAGGCTCTCGGTCAGTGAGGACGATATCGTCGCCCGCCCGCTTTTTCAATTTTCCACTGATAGAGAGCCTGGAACAGGCTACGCACTCCTAATCTTTGATTACTGCTAGTCTATAACACCTAATCGTCCATGTTGATGTACTAGAGAGGGATCATCTTGAAATAACAATAGGCGTTTGATAGGTGATATGCAGCAGGCCAAATCTTTACGCGGGACGTGGCGGGAATACACTGTATTTTCCGGTCGGATACAAATCACTGTTATCAGAAGTTTGTAAATTCAAAATTCTCGTTCCAAGTATACAGATTTTGCTGCAATTTCGAACGTTGCTAATTCATTCTTCTTCGCAAGTTGACAGTTGGGTTCATAAATATGCCAAATCCGTTTGAGAATTTTTTTCACATGACGGGTGGCACGATTTAGATCACCCTCCAGTAGCAACTTGACTTCCTGTTCATTTTTTTCAGGTGTGATTTGCCCAAGAGTTCTTGTTTATCGGCGATAGACCGAGAAAACTAAAAACCTTTAAAGCTACCGCATGGCCGCCACCGATAGCTCGAAGGCCTAGAACCGATGCACGATCTATCGCGAACGCCGTGCTTTCTTCCGTCGTCTAAAATGCGAGATTAGTTTCGCGCGACGGACAGCTTTCGTTCTGCCACTGAAACATCCAAGAAGAACCAAGTCCGTTTTTACTTCGTAAATTTTCCACAAGTTCAATACTTCCTTGACAAAAGCGACAAGTCACCGATTCGTTGATCTTCTCCTGCAGTCTTTCACCGGCTACGATAGCGTGGTCATGGAGCTTTTGCCATGTTTCAATGTTTCCGCTTTCCAAACCTGCAAGAGGTCTGCAACTGTAATTTTTGATCGGCTTGCACTTAATGTTCTTGTGGAAACCGACGGTTTGCCTGCTCGTTCAACTCCTTCAGCCTTTGCTCCTAGTCGAAGTAAGAGCCCTTATCACTCTCCGCTAAGTTTTCAGCCCAGTCCGAGCTAAACGATTTTTTCTGCTTCTCCGCCTTGCCGTTGCAGACGAAAACGGACACAAACTGTTCTTTTTCTCAAAAGCGTTTCAACCAATCTTGCTCCATGTATTGCGTGATAAAATGGCACCACTATACCTTGTGATTTGTTTCGTGACATGTTAACATGCAAGTTACTCCAGAATGAAAGGACTTGTCAATGGGTAATTAAAACAATTAACGTAAGTAGCGTGTAGTAAATTTCAACGTCCAATAAGTTTGCACTGAAATAATATTTTTCTTTGTTGATTTTTTTAAAGAAAGCTCTTAAAAAGCTTTATCTGAACGTCTCGAAATCGAAAAATTTCCAAAATTCGCATTTTGAACCCTGGCTGATACCTCAAGAAGAGTTATAATTGTGCGCTTTGCACGTTACCGTTTGTAAAAATGCTGTTGAAAAGTTTGATCGCAATGTCACAGTCGTTGTGCGAAAATTATTCTGGACAACAACTCTTTCAACGTTCCCTTATGTGTGGAACTGATTGCTGGTCAGTTTCAGAGTCAGGGACCGAGAATATGTTATCGTCGGATTCATCTTCAGAATCTCCGAGGCCACCCTTGAGCCAACTTCGGTTCAGCTCAAAACACTCAACTCCTTGGGATATTTTTCGTAAGGGTAGAATTGTTAGCGTTACCTCATCGGCAAAAAAGAGATCGAGGTAAAACTAGGTTGTCCTCTGAAGCTGTGCGGGATTTCTGCTCTCTGCCGGCCCGAGTTCGCCGTTGCCGAACAGTTTATTCATCTGCTCACTGGAAACTGGTTTCTTACCGAATATTATGGACTGCGCCGGCAATGTTGCCCGTTTTTTTGTGTGTGTGTTTTTTTTTACAAATGCTCTAATGCTTTATTTGCCTCAGGAAAAGCGGGGTCAGAGATAATGGAAAACGGGTAAAAAAATAATGGGAAACGCTTTGTTGAGCGGCGGCCAGCGAAGGAAACGTTCAATGGCGGCTTTCACATGGATTTCATTCATGAACTTTTGTAAACTGACAAGCCATTTTTTTCTTCGAATTCGCAGACGTGCGAACTCAGTATATATATTGACCTTGCTCCCAATGTGTGACTTCATAGCTCAGTTGGTAGAAGCATCGCACCATCGAAGCCCTGATTTTCTTTTTCAGGCTTCATCTTCAGTCCAATAACTTAAATTGGAAAATTTACTTCTACGATCATTCTTCACTTTCATCTACAACCGCAGTTCAAATTTGAAATTATTTCATATATACTTCATGTACAAATTGTTGTTGTTACATAATCTTCACGAATTCGTAAAATCTCGACGTTCTATCACCGGGAACCCAAGCTCTCTATGAACCACACAACAACAATATGGCATCGAATTGTAAGGGTTTATATAGGATTCTCTCAAGATATCCATGGCTTACATTCAGGGATTTCGACAGTTTTGTAAAGTATCGGACATATTCGTGCCAGCACCGGACGTGACCTATTTTTGGAAGCGCTTAAAGTGCGAGCTACCTTAAGGGGTCTGGGGGCATGCTTCCCCAGGAAATTTTTAAAAAATAGCACTTAGTAACGTTGTTTCCAGCGTTTCTGGAAACCAAGTATCAGTTTCCCAGGCAAAGCTGGAGTTCACCAAATTCTCTTTAAAAAGTAGATTATTTAATGAAAATGGACAAATGGTCGGGCATAGGGGAGGGGGGATGGCGACAACAGAATTTTCAGTTGTTTATCATTGCATAGTAGCTCATCGTGGACACTCTTATTCTTTGGCCATTTCAACTTCAGTAAAAATAACAAACAAACTGCCGCTATAAACATAGCGAGACAACGCATGTTGTAAAACTTTCATTTAACAACTTGACGTTTCGTATGCTAAACATACATCTTCAGAAGTAACGGTTACCCAAAGTACAATAAATTTAAACACGAAAGCTAATACCAAATAAGGAAAGCAATGACATTGAAAAAGTAAATAAAAATAAACATACCTAGTTAAGTCTGCTGGAAAAATATAAGTGGCTAGTGGAGAAGAAGCTTCTCACTGCCAACATTTTCATTTAGCGCTGGTTTCAAATCACGAATCAATAAGGTTTCCTTAATTTTACAGTGTATATCAGATTGTCCAGTAGCCAAAATGTCAAAGTGATCCCATTTAATCTTGTGGCCTGTTTGGGTCATGTGGTCAGCAATGGCAGAAGAATGGCTGTTACTCGTCAGCGCCTTGAAATGTTCCGTCTTTCTGTCATGCAATCTGCGTTTTGTTTTCCCAATATAACAATCATTACAATCCCAGCAGCTAGCCTTATAAACGACTTTAGACGTAAGGGAGCGGCTGAGTCTGTCTTTACAGGGGAAAAAAGACTTAATGCGGCGAGTGTTTCTGAAAATAATCTTAAGATTAAAACAACCATAGAACTTGTGAATACATGACTTAAGCTGTTGAGTAACAATTTTACTTTGAAAACCTAGATAGGGTAAAACAATGAAAATTTCTTTTTTGGGCACTGTAATGATATCCTTAGGTTTGTTTCAGTGTTTATTGACTACATCGTTCATGTTATATGAAATAATGCCACGTGGGTACCCATTGCGTGACAAATGTCTCTTGAGGTCATCTAAAGCAGACTGTAGCAGACAGGTGATGAACAAATTCGCAGACGACGATAAGTAAGTGTGCGGATGAATTGCAGTATTCTGTTATCCTCTAGTCAGTAAATTCATGACATGCTTAAGCAAAAACAAATTATAATAATAAAATAATAAAATCCCTAAAGTACTGAAATCAAAGTACCGGACATGAAATGGAAAACAACCGGATGAAACGTCCGGCCTCCGGCCTCAAATGAAAACCCTGGCCAGGAGGGAGGGGGCGTCTCCAGGCAAATCAGTGGCTTAGTCATAACTACCACTGTGACATCACGTCATACATCGGTGATTTCGGTATGGCGGCCAAATTTTTTGGTTCGTTAACTGAAAGATATGTGGAAATTTCTAACTTTTGATGATTCGATTACTTTGTTCAATGTTACCAAGGATTCAAAATATATGAAACACTTCTTTGCAGTAATTTTCCGCAGGATACGTTATTCGAAAGCTTCAAATTTTTAGTAGAAACATACTAACAAGTGGCCGAGGCGTCGACAAAGTTTAATAGACTGAGAACGTTTTCCCGGAGCCCACGCAGAAATGCGGAGATGTCCTGATCCCAGAATAGGAGGTTCGGTACATGGTATATTAAGTTTGCTCTGTGCTGAGAATTGAGCCTTCAGTGCTTATGGTTCGTCTCAACAATCCCTTCAAAGTTAATGGAATGGCATCTGGAGGAGAAGCTACTTCAGAATACCCGGCCACGATTACGTGACATTGAACGCTTACTCCCGTAGTCCCGCAGTTGTGTTGTAATCTTTAAAGGGAAAAATGTATTTTATGGGTTGATAAACGTAAGGCGAGTAAAACTATTGCTATGAAAGTAATACGAGTGAAACTATTGCTCTCGCAGTCCCGCACTTCCGCAGTGAAAAAAATGAATATTACATTTTTTTAGAACTTTTGCTCCCACAGTTTCGCAGTCCCGAAGTCCAATAATAGTGAAATTTAGATAAGTAAAACTATTGCTCCCGCAGTCCCGCAGTGGAAAAAATGAATATTAAATCTCCAAGTTTCGGCTCATGGATTATTGAACGAGGTCTTTTCATGTGTAGTGCGCTTGTTTTGGCTGATAGATTTTAGAACGAGGTATATTCATGTGTAGCACGCTTGCTTTGTGTATACATTAAGTTTTTCTCTTTTGTTTCCATATGCAAATATTTATTGACTGCGGGACTACGGGAGCAGGCATTTAATGTCACGCAATCGTGGCCGGGTATTTTGAAGTTTAGCCCTTCTGGCGCAAACGGGCAGTCGTCTACCCCACAAAATTTAAAAACGCAAGCATTCAACCAACTAACACCTGTTAAATATAAACACCTCTTGACCTTTCACCAATCCAACAAAGTTTAACACGCGGGACATGTACACCCTCGCACTCAAAGGGATTGTTGAGCAAAATGGCTCATCACATTGAGATAAACTAACAATGGCTAGAAAGTTATATCAAAAAGGAACAAAACCTCCTATGAGGTACTTCTGTTGAAAACTTGAAGAGAAAACGGCGGGCGTCTTGGGCGGCCTTTACCTGACCGGAAGTCAGGATGGCGGTAACCCCTCTTGACCCGATTTGTTTTCAATAAGATTTGGAACAAAAACGCACACAAAGCAACAAACAGTTGTACTCACAGACAATATCCACTACAAAGCTTTTACACTTATGCCAAATTAGTGAATAATAGCGCAATAATAGCTTGTATTATCCCCTGTTTGTTTGAATTCAGTGGAGTCCCGACGCCAAATCTGGGCAAGCCCAGCGAAGCTTCGACCAACCTCGTTCCCAGGGTACTCTCTTTACTTCGAAAAACTACGCTGGTCACGGCTGGTCACGTGTCTAAGCATGCCAACCTAAGCCGCACGGGGGGTGGGTCCTCAACTTAATTTTGTCAACACCTTCTAGGGAGGTGAATGTTGCGCTGCCATACGGACGCTATTTTGAAAAGGAAGCAAGTTATTTGTCAGAGATCCTGCCTGGCCGGTGCCCCAGCTCCACCTGAACTTCTATGAGTATGAGATGTTGATTGAGAGGGAACTTTGCTTATATTTCACTGCTTTTTTAAATAACCGTCGACAACCTGCTTTGGATTAATTTAATCAGTTTTTCACACCAAAGGAATTAAATAACCGTGAAGTTATGGAAGGGATACAATCAACTTGGAGCTACTTTCTTGACCGAAAACTGGATTTGTCGCTAAACAGTTTTGAAACAAAAGCCGATGCAGTTTACAACGCGCGACCGATGTCGTTGTTGTTTACAAAATTTTACATTGCAAAGAGAATCGAATGACCGCCAAACTTTCGATCGATTAATTCAATCAAATTCAAAGCTAGTCTCTGCCAAACACTGGACGTATCAAACTCTAAACGAATACATCAATGGCTCTCTTATGATTTTGCCGATCGAAAAATATAAGCTGCTTAATAGACCTTTTTCGCTTGAACATTTTGTTTTCCTAATACAGATCATGTGATGATACTCAGGGGATTTAATCCTTTGTTTTGTTTATTAAAAAGAGTACATGCAGACATATTCATGCTTGCATGTACCCTTTTTAATGAACAGAACAATAGATCAAATCTCCTGAGTATCATCACATGATCTGTATTGGGAAAACAAAATGTACAAGCGAAAAAGGTCTATTAATCAAGCGTATTTGGCGTGCAGACGTTGTTGTCAAATTCTTCGTAGATAATTTTCGCTGCAAGAGAAGGAAATGACCGTCAAACTGTCCATGGGAATAATTAAATCAAATCCAAAACTACCTTTGAGGACGAACATACGACGCGTTTGACTCTATACGAATGAGTAAATACATACACTGTGAATTCGCCGAATGAAAAAGAAAATGAAGTTCACCGCGCAGTCCATTTTGAAGTTCTTTGCCAAATTCTTTCACCGCCACAAATTCCAAAGACCGTCCAACTGTCGATGGGAAAAATTCAGCCAAGTGTGGAGCTAACCTTTTAGCCGAGCATTGAACGCATTGAACTCCTGTATCGAATGTAACGATTCCTTCGCTGTGAGTTTGCCGTTTTACAAATTCCACTCCCTACTGGGCTCAGTAGGTGAGCTCAGTGGAGACAAACTATAACTTTCCAGCCCCTCCCTTCAATCACATCTCTGGAATCTGCTAAAATCTAGCAGACACGTAACCAGCCGTAACCAGGGTACTTTCGCGAAATCTAGTAGAGGGAGAACCGTGGGAACGAGGTCGAGCTTCGACTTGTTGCTATGTGACGTCACACTGGCAGTGATGAGTCGGTCTCTGACAGATACTCGAAAACAATGGGGTCACCCACTCCCTCCTGACCCTGGCTTACATCATTACATACGTGTGTTGTTGTTTTGTTGCAAGAACTTAAAGAAAATACGAAGAGATTCAAACGACTCAACACTGCACTATCCAACGGACTTCCCCATCTACATCCAAATTGAAGACGCCGTAGATTCACAGCAAGGACGAGGTCTAAATGTAGAAAGAAACCAACTTGATCATGCCCGCACCAACCAGAGTCACGTAATACCGTCAGAAAATCATCAAGTCCCCCTAGCTTCATCGACTGGAAACAATTCAACTAGCGGCACAAGAGCGCGAAAACGTAGAAAAACACGACATTCACACAAATCAACTTCTTATGCCAAAAGGAAAGCGCCTATTCGTTTAGACACACGCATCCACTGTCATTAACCTTTCTAACGTTGATCTAACTGAGGATGAAGTACTTCTGTTGTCTAGAGGCTTTACCTTTTGTCCGACTCCCAGGCATATCGATTGGGCCCAGATTAAAGCCGACATCAATGATTTCTCGAGACGTCTACGAATAAAAGAATTCTTCTATGACGACAATAACTGTGATCTAGAACCTAATCCGTTCCGACTGAAGAGTACTTGGTGTCCCCCAGCAAACCGTGAACCACTTCTCGACATATACATCGATAGTGTTGAAAGAGATATCATGACAGCTAATCCGACACGCGTCCATGACAATCTAACTCGAAGAGAACGACAATCCCAACGAGCCGATATCGTTATCAAACCTGCAGATAAGGGATCGGGAACTGTAGTAATGAACAGACAGAACTATTTAGATGAATGTTATAGACAATTAAACGATCTATCATTTTACAAGCGAGTTAACGAAGATCTTACCGGAGACATAAACAAGCAAGTCCGTTTCTACCTCAAGAGGTTACTAGCTGATAAAATTATAGATAAACAAACCCACCGTTACCTAACTCCGGAAAATCCCGAAGCTGGTCGTTTCTGTATCCTACCAAAAATCCACAAACCTGGGAACCCTGGACGACCCATCGTGTCAGCGAATGGACATCCTACTGAAAAAATCTCCGAGTTTGTTAGTTGTCATCTAAATCCTTCAGTACAAACATTGCCCTCCTATGTGAAGAACACCACCCATCTCCCCAACAAGCTGCAAGATTTTGACGACATCCCTCCTAATGCTTTACTTGTCACCCTCGACGTATCGTCCTTATACACGAACATTCCGACCACCGAGGGCATTGACGCATGTAGAAAATTGGACGAACGAACTGATAAATCCGTGCCTACTGAATCCTTATGTGACTTAATGCGCATGATCCTAACTATGAATAACTTTGTTTTTAACGACGAACACTTCATTCAGCAGCATGGTACAGCAATGGCGACAAAAATGGCGCCAGCCTTCGCCAATCTTTTTATGGGAGAGTTTGAAAGGAAAGCACTTGAAGGTTATGTGTGTAAGCCCTTTCTCTGGCTTTGATACATAGATGACATTCTCATGGTTTGGACTCACGGAAACGAAAAGCTCGAAAGTTTCATTGCCTACTCAAACAGCATCCATCCCACCATCAAATTCAGCAGGGAACGTTCAACCAGTTCTTATTCCCTTCTTAGACGTCAAAATCCTTCTCGAAAATGGAAAAATAGAAACTGACCTATACTGCAAACCCACCGATATAAACACCAATACTTACTTCACTCTTCAAGTCATCCGTATCACACGAAAAAATCAATTCCCTACAGCCTTGCTCTTCGTTTACGACGTATTTGTTCAAAAGATGACTTCTTCGATACCAGATCGACTGAACTAGAACGTTACTTAACGAAACGAGGATACAAAAACAATTTCGTGAAAAGCCAGATCTCCAGAGCGAAATCAATCCCCAGAAACGACACCTTAAAAGAAAACAGTCCTGAAATCAAAAAACCTGACAGAGCGCCACTCATCACCACCTATAATCCAGCCTTACCTAACATTCACAAAGTCCTACGCCAGAAACAACCCATTTTCCATTCCACAGAACGTTTGCATGAAATGTTTAAAGAAACACCTGTTGTAGCTTACCGACGTTCACTAAACCTTCGTGACTTATTGGTTCGCGCGAAACTTAAGAACCCATCAACCGCCACTCAACCCAACCATTCTTTTGGCGCTTTCCGCCTCAACTCCAAACATGGATGTCTGACTTGCCCACACATTGATAATGAAAGAACAAACTACACATTTAACAACACTGGGGAAGTGCGAGAAATCAAACAGCAAATGACATGTAAATCTTCGAACCTGATTTATATGATAGAATGCAAACGATGTAAGAAACAATACACAGGGAGCCAAACGTACACTTAGAGAACGATTCACAGAACACTTACAAGCTACGAACAATCCCAGTCACGCCAACGCTTCAGCAGCTGTACCAACACACTTTAACCTTCCTGATCACTCTAAAGAAGACGGCATGACACTCATTCCACTCGAGCTTCAACCAACACCCAATACCTCACGCAGGAAAGCAAGTGAGGCCTATCTGATACACAGAGGCCAAACAGTAGAACCGAATGGAATGAACCGTCGGAATGAACGTTGACTGTTTACGTTATTTTTAGTGTTGTATACATTTATCTACATTTGTAACCTTATATATCAGTGTTCATGTTACTTTTATTAGTTAAACATTAACTGCCATTGTATATCACCTGTATTCAAATTTTAGAGCCGTTATTTTTCCTGTATTAAGTACTGGCCGTGAAGAACACTAGCTCTGCTAGTTGAAATATAGGCAGTAGTTGTGTGGGTTAGATCTGACCCTAACTCGCGCTCTGATTGGCTGTTGGGATTTAATGAATTCAAGATGGCGGCCGGTGTAGTCATCCGTATCCAAGATGGCGGCTCTTAACTCTAATGACGTCACTTTGGTGACTTCTTCCTTTCTCAGTCCCCTCTGACGTCACCCGTCCCAGTCCCCTTTCCCCTCCCCTAGTTCTTAGGCCCCTAGGCCCCAGGCTTAGTCCCC